>JAJIBD010010720.1:0-51071 GCA_021461705.1 Cryptotis parvus | reverse complement strand
CTCTCTGTGCTCTTGCTGTGTGTCTGTCTTCCCCTGTCCCTCTCTGTGCTCCTTTCTCAGATTTAGGTGAGTAGGGTTTTTGATTTTGGGCCACACCTGGCAGTGCTCAGGGGCTTACTCCTGGCTCTGAGCTCAGCAGTCACTCCTGGTGGGGTTTCCAGGGGGACCCTCTAGGGTGCCAGGAATGGACCCTGGGTCGGCTGTGTGCAGAGTGAGAGCTGGACCCTGATGTGTAATTTCGGTGAGTAGGGATGATGGAGCGCCTCTTCTGAGAAAGCCAAATGCACAGGTTGGTGAGGCTGATGTAGGTGTTTGGAGTGGGAAGAAATCCAGGCTGAAAGCCAAACCCTGACTCCATCAGAGGAAGCATTCTCTCCCGGAAGACAAGAAGGACTTAGGCCTCTTGGGGTAGCATTTTAAGTTGACCTGAGAGCAGTTTAGGGCACGGGAGCTGTCATTTTGGCTTATCCAGACTTGAGTTAATTGGATTATTTTGCAGACGAGTGAATGAGAGTCCTTGCCCCGCCGGCGTGGATCAGAGCAGCGACAGGATTGATTTCTGGTAGAGGCAAAGGGTCTGCACCCGCCCACTAATCACCCGACTCCCTCCCTTTTCTCATCTAGAAATAGGTTTGGGTCATTTTGGGGGCTGGGTGGCCGGTTGCCCATGAGGGGTGAGAGGCCATTAGGGTCAACCAGAGCATGCTTCCAGTGTTTATGTGGTGACCATGGGCCAAGCTCAGCACAGTGGACCGAATGCGCTCATCAAGGAGGGGCCGGAACCCCCACCTCCAGCTAACAGGGCAGGTGTTTGATTGAGCTGTTACCAATAAGTGAGCTCTCTCCAGGACTCACCCCAACATTGCCTTCCTGTTAGCCCCCTCCCAGCCCTGTTTCCTGAAGTGATTCATGTTTGCATCCAGGAGTGCCAACCCCCACGTTCATTACTTTGCAGCTTTATCCACGAGGTTAGGTTGAAAAGAACCTCCACACTTGCTTTAATGAAAACGTTCACGGACCTCTGTTTGGGGGCTCAGCGAAAGGCGCTCGTGGAGTCCAGACTAGCATTTTCCTTGATGGCTGCGAATGGCTGGGTGCAAGGCGGACTTCGGTTGGTCCCAGCCAGCCCACGACAACCCTCCACATAATGTTTCAATGGGATATTGATTACAGAATTGACTTGGCGTCTTCCGCTGCTGCATTATTTTATAACAGGCATTCGACAGGTATTGGGGAGTAGATGGTGCCTCAGACAGCCTACTTGTTTTGCCCAAGCTCGCTGCTTTGGGTGACCAACAGAGCACCCAGAAATCTCACTTGGCACATGTTCCTCCTGCTAGAACATTACAGTTCTGGGTCTCTGGGTCCACTCACTTCCCGGCTCCTGTCTCCTGTCTCTGTGCCATGGATGGAGCCAATGGAGGGAGAATGATGGCACCGACTTGCACCTCCTCAGCCACGCCCCTTTTCAGAGAGCCAGAGGGGAGGTCCCTGGTGTTTGTCTTCACTGCTAGTGCCCACATCTCTTCTCCCCTCCCTCCCAGCAAATGGACTCACTTGGATTTCGGGTTTATTACATTTAAATGAGGGCATTTAGCCCACTCCAGCAAAAATGAATCCTGCTCCAAGCATTGAAATGTGACGATTTTCTCTGCCTCCAGCTGAAGGAGGGAAACCATTTCTTTTCTCTGTCTTTTTCTTTTAATTTTTTAATTTAGTATTTTTTTCCATTGAATCACTGTGAGATACACAGTTACAAAGTTGTTCCTGCTTGGGTTTTAGTCATATAATGTTCCAACACTCATCCCTTCATCAGTGTTTCCTACCACCAATGTCTCCAGTTTCCCTCCTGCCTCCCCTGCTCAAACCCCAGCCTGCCTCTATGGCAGCTCTCTCTCTCTCTCTCTCTCTCTCTCTCTCTCTCTTTCTCTCTCTCTGTGCTCTCTGTTTCTCTGTCTCTCTCTCTTTCCTCTTTTGGATGTTTTGGTTTGCAATACTGAATGTTATCTCTCTCTCCCTCCCTCCCTCCTCTCTCTCTCTCTTCCCTCATTCCCCTTTTGGATGTTATGGTTTGCAATACTGAATGTTATCTCTCTCTCTCTCCTCCCTCCCCCCCCCTTTTACGTTATGGTTTGCAATACTGAATGCTATCATGTTAGTGCCTTTTCCTCCTTTCAGCGCTCAGTTCCTGTCCAGAGTGATCATTTCCACCTGTCATTGCTATAGTGGCCCCTTCTCTGTCCTAACTGCCGTCATCCACACCCCCGCCTCCCACTTGTGGCGAAGTTTCCAACTGTGGACCCATCCTCCTGGCCCTTGTTTCTATGGTCCTTGGGATTCGTCTAGGGAACTTTTCGTAGGACCTGTCTATACCGTGTCACAGTCTCTTCTTGTGCCTTGGCCACGTCCCCACATTTGAATGTTGCCTCTATTGTGAAACCCAAATTCTTTATCCTGTGATCCAGGCCTCACTTACTCTGGCCCTGCCTACCTCCTCAGGTATGTGTGCTGCCCCCCTCCCACCCCAGCACTGCCCAGGTGCCGTTCCTGGCTCTCTGATCAGGAGTGACCCCTAGCAGGGCCGGGATTCAACCCAGTATCAAGCACATGCGGACAGCCCTTCACCCCTGTACCATCTCTCCAGCCCTTTTAGCAACTTGGCCAGAAGAGTTAGATCCTGGCAGTGGGGTGGAAGAGGTGCAAATCCTGGTTCTTCCCATTCCCAGATCTGCCCTGTGGGAAGCAGAGCTCAGGTCCCCTCTCGTGGGTACCCCGCTTTCCCTCTGCCCCAGGGGTGCCATTTGTGTTCCTCTTTGGCCCTAGTCTCCTTTCCTGCCCAATTCCCTTTCTCAGATCAGCCCTGGGTTTCCCTCTGAGAACAAGCCAGAAAAAGAAACCTGCACGGCCTTGGTTCCCTGCCCCCACTGTCCCCTGTCCAGCCCAGCTCTGCGGAGCTCTGGAGCTGCCCCTGCTGTAGCCAGAGCCCCCCGGGCGCGGGACATGGGGTGCAGGGGAGGAAATGAGTTAAGCCCGTCTGCGCAGCGCTAGATCGATCCTGTCACTTGTTTGCAGACAGGAGATAGATGGCTTCTGACGCAGACGGCCCGGCGCATTACCTCCTCGTCTCAGGGCTCCTAAATCATTTCGAAATTTTAAATTCCCTAATCAATATTTTATGGCACGCAGACTCCAGACAGCATGCAGGCCTGCCAGGGAGCGCATTTCCGGGGACCTGGTGAACAGACTTCACTGGGGACAATCCCAGGCCAGTTGGTCCCCCTAAGCTGGAGTGTGGAGTCATTGGGGAGAAGGGCTGGGAAGGCCTGTGGTCCCTGCCTCGGGTAGGGGAGAAATCCAAGAACCCCAAAGTACTGTGTGGGCCCTGGGGAGTGGGGCCTGGTTCCAAGCAGAACAGAGTTTGCACGTCATGTTTCGGCCTCCATTCTCAGTTGGGTTTTGCCCTGCCAAGGGCCTGGCACATAGGAGAAGCTTCTGCTGGAGGGAAATGCGTGAAAAGTCTGTGTCTGGATGAGCCAGGCCCACCACAGTTAAGCACCAGACAGTCCCCAAGTGTCCATAAGCAGGATCTCCTGAATCCCCCTTTATTTATTTATTTAATTTAGTTTTTGGGGCCACAGCCAACAATGCTTAGGACTCCCGGGTCTGTACTCAGGAGTCACTGCTGGTGGGCTTGGGGGACCATAGGGGATGGACGGCCTGGGTTGGAGGTGTTTAAGGCCAGCACCCTTCCTGCTGTGCCATTTCTCTGAGCTGCGGGGCCTGAACAGGGTCACACAGTGCCCTGCCCCTAGTGGGACACCTGTTCCCGGAAGGGTTTTCACCCTGCAGGGAGGTGCCGGTTCTAGCACCTGGAATAGTTGAGGGTGGGGAAGAACAGACTTGGGACCGGAAGTGTGGCAGGACCTAAGGGGTGGAGCAGGAGCTCCAGCATCTCTCAGCCCTTTATTTTTGTTTTTTGTTTCTGGATCACACCTGGCAATGCTCAGGGGTTACTCCTGGCTGGGCACTCTGGGGTCACTCCTGGCAGTTCTTGGAGGACCATTTGGGATGCCGGAGATCAACCTAAGTTGGCTGTGTGCAAGGCAAGTGATGTCCCCTCTGTGCTATTGCTTTGGTCCAGTCTGAGCCCTTTTATTCTAGAAGGGCCAGAGGGTTCTGGAGGCAGCAGGCGCCCTGCATCCAGCTTCTTCTGTAGGGTGAGGCCAGATGGGCTCCTCCTACAGGGGTGAGGCTGGATGGGCTCCATTTGCATCAGTGAGTCGTTCTTAGAAACCCTCAGTGATTAGCTCAGAGTCTCAGGGGCAACCAGTGACTGAGCTTTGCTTGTCCTCATTAGCCCCACCATAAGCCTTTAGTGTATTTGGTGGTGCCGGGGCAGTTTGGGGTTGGAGGAGGGAGGTGAGAATAGGGATCAGTCTTGGTGGGACTCAGGGTACATCTGTGCCTGAGCTGCGGGGCTGTCTCTTAGTGGTGGCGGGCCCTCCCCGAGAGCCTTAGTATCAGTATTTCCCAGAGATGGCACTGGGCAGATGGAGTTAGGGGCACTTCTGTTTGTTCTCTGAAAGAAGGTGGATGTGCAGGGGCTCAGGGAATATTTATTTTTCTAGTATATTTTTTTCTGTGCCAGGTGAGCTTGGGAACCTCAGCTTAGAACAGAAGTTCCTCTAAGAGGTGCTGCTTTCTCGGGGTCATGCTCTCCCCATCAGGGTCTGCAGCCCTCCAGACCAGGCTCAAGAATTCAGGACTTCTGGGGCAGAGGTGGGTATATAGGGAGGCTCAGTGGCATTCACTGTGCTTTTGAGGGGCCTGATTCCTGCCTAGCACTGCAGGGAGTCACCTCTGAGTGCCACCCAAACCACCAAAACAAAATCTGCCTTCCCAGGCAAGAAGTTCCCCATGGCACCCCCAAACACAAACACGTTTCAGAATCTGGCTCTGGAAATCCAGTAGTTCATTCTGGAGTACTCAGGGAGGGCATGTGGCACTGAGTCTCCTCCTCCAGTTCAGGGTGTGGACCCCCATGGGTGCCCCTGCATTCCACCACCCCTTCTGCAAAAGCCCTGCATCCAGCTTCCCGGGTTCCCGACCCATTGGTGGCTCGAGAAGCAAAGCCAGGTCTTTCAGGGGCTGGGGCAGAGCGTGCCGTTGCCTCCATGCCCTGCCTCCCTGGCTCCCTCTTCACTGCCAGGCTTCCTAGACCTCCTTGGGCATGGAAGGCTGGGCAGTCCGACCCGAACAGGACCCAGGAGGGAGGAGCAGTGGGTCCTGGGGGGCTATGTCAGGGCCCCTTCATTACTTCTAGCATCTTGTTGGCTTCCCATGCTGGTTTCTGTGTCAATTCTGGGGTAAACAGCTGCGCCTTTCTTTCAAACTTGGTTTGCCTTGCATGTGGCCTGTCCTGGTTTATCCCTGGCTCCCATATGGTTCTCTGGCACCGCCAGAGTGTTCCTGAGCACAGAGCCAGGGTAAGCCCTGAGCATCACCGGGTGTCCCCAGCCCTAAAGACTGGCCTCTGTGGCCTAGGGTCAGTTCTAGCCTGGGGTGAGGCTTATGGGGGCATGACTGTTGGTAGGTGCAAAGGATGCAGGGGGCTTGGATGCAGCACCTGCAAAGAAACAAAGATGAGTTCGAGAGCTTTTAATGCTTCTACCCTGCCCAGGAGTTGTGGGGCTCTGATGGGGGCCTCCCAGACCTCCTTCCTCACTGATGTGCCCTCCTTGTGGCATTGTCAGAGAGTTGGTGGCTTGGGGTGTCACAGGCTTTAGGTTGGGTGCGGTCACCATCTGCTTGCTGGATCTCATGCCCACGCTGTGGGCTCTCAACCCAGAGAAGTGGGGGGTCCACACGTAGGATTTCCAGCTGATCCTGAAATGCCAGTAGCCCTGGCCGGGAGGAAATGGATTTGCCACCTCCGCATACCCCACTGCGGGTGCTCCTTCCTGTCTTGGGCACCCAGCAAACGGGGCCCCCTCCCGGCACCTCCTTCCCAGGCTGGAGCCGTAACTCAGGCCCCAAGCGGGACCCTCTGGCTTCTGCACAGCCCGACATTGTACCTAGTTCCAGTTCAGACACAGACTGTCCAGGCCACGTGGGAACCTGTGGGGTGGCCCAGCCCAGCCTGGCCCAGCCCTCCCTACCAGCCTCTTAGCCAGGCTTCCCAATGGTACCCAGACATGAACCTCTGAAGCTGTATGTGGGCCCCAGGGGTGCTGGGAAGGACAGTGTGTCAGGGTGCCATGGATTCAGGCTCCCCCTGTGCGGTGCAGACTGGGCCCCAACACTTAGGTGCTAGAAATCCTCAGCACCCTCCCTGTCTCCTAGTTTTCCTAATAGAGAGCAAATAGCTAGCAAATCTCCTATTTCTTAGGATATATATAGTGTATGTATGTATATATGTATATATATATATATATACATATACATATATACACACACACACACACACACACACACACACACTTTCTTTTGGAGGTGCACTTTCAAGCACAGGGGTTGAGGACCACAGGGTTCAAGTTTGTATTGAGGCGGGGGCCATGTTGGGCTCAAACTCAGCCTTGACCAGCTTGTGTTTGAACCCCGCACCTCTGTTACTGCCGTGTTACAGCTCTGGATGTCTGTGCCTGCTTCCTTTTCCTTCTCAAGAGAAGACGGGAATGAGCCCAAGTAATACTACAGTGGGGAGGGCACTTGCCTGTAGCTAACTTGAGTTTGAGCCCTGGCACTATCCATAATCCTCCACCCCACCAGGAGTCAGCCCTGAGCACTGCAGGGTGTGGCCCCCAAACAACCCCTTCAAAAAATAGAAGAGAAGGGCAGCAAAAAGCCCTTCATTTCTTCCTGATCTTGCTGACGGTTTCTCACCTGCATTTCCCATCCCTCACCTCTCACCTTCACCCTCTCTTCCAGTTCCCCAGAAAGTAGATCCTCCAATCTGCTCCTAATTCCCTTTTCAAGTCCACCCTCCTTTCCTCTCCTTGAGATTCCCGTCACTCACTGCAGCCTGGAGGGAGCGGCTCTCTCTGTGCTTCTATGCAGGGTGCTTCATCCTCCCTCCCAGGCACTGCGAGCTGCCCCAGAGCCCGGAGAGTGGGACTAGGCCTCTGAGGTTCCCTGTCAAAGAGTCAATGGGGGATCTTTTTGTTTGCTTCGAGTTTAAGATGAAAACGTTCCTCCCGGAACTAATCCCACTTCCTGAGTGGGATTAGTGGTGCCAGGGAGCTGCCATTGGCACCACGCTGGCTTCAACCAAACTTGATCAGAAGCAGAGGGCAGCATCTGGGCCATTTTGCAGGCCAGGCTCTTAGGTCAGGAAGGGGCGAAAAAAGACTGTGCCAGGGCTGGAGAGATAGAACAGGGGAATGCGGCTGACCCAGATTAAATCTCTGGTACCACAATGCCATGTGGACCCCTGAGTCCTGACAAGAGTGAGCCCTAGGCACAGAGCCAGGAGCCATTCCTGAGCACAGAGCCAGGAGCCAGCCCTGAGCACAGAGCCAGGAGCCAGTCCTGAGCACAGAGCCAGGAGCCAGCCCTGAGCAGAGCCAGGAGCCAGCCCTGAGCACAGAGCCAGGAGCCATTCCTGAGCACAGAGCCAGGAGCCAGCCCTGAGCACAGAGCCAGGATCCACCATTGTGGATCCCTAAAACCAAAACGAGACTAAAAACGGTGTTTCTAAGTTGTTTTTAGCCTCCGAGTACGCAGCTGCTGGGCCAAGGCCTGGTGCCTGTGGGTTTAGATGCCTGGACTTGGGGGTGTGTTTATAATTGTGGGGAAGCTATGTCTGGCTCTGCTTACAACCCTCAGGCTGAGTTGAGAGACCCCTTCTCTCCCCTTCACTCCCCTCCTATCCCTTTCTTTTCCCTTCTCTTTCCCATCCTCCTCCCCCTCCTCACTTTGCTCCATTCCTGTCTGCAGGAATCACTCCTGGTAGACTTGGGGGACCGGTTGGGATTCTGGGGCTCGAACCTGGGTTGGCTGTGTGCGTCGGCTGCGTGCGTTGCTGTGTGCAGGGCTAGTGCCCTGCCTGCTATCCCATTGCTCCGGCCTCGAGACGGTGCAGTGTCAGGCCTGTCGGCTGCTGAGACAAATGCCGCCCGCTCAGTGCCCCACGTTCTGTACTGAGGTGTGGAAGTCATATGTTTAAAAACTGTATCCAAAGGCCTCACAGAAGCAGTTATGAAATATTTTGTTTTACTGGCAATGGGACAGAAAATAATTGGGCATTAAATCACAGAAATGGGGCACAGGGAGGTGCAAATCAAGGGAAATGGTGGAAAATTAGGTCTTAGTGGAGAGAAATGTGTACGGACGCGCTGGCCGCTACTTCAGGGGGAAGAAATACGAGACTGTAAATCTCCCTTTAACCCTGTTGGCTCCTGGGCTGAGCGGGACCTGTCTGTAGCTTGAAGGGAGCTGGCCCCAGGGGGAGAATGACGTTGCCTCGGTTGCCTCGTCCCCTGTTATCAGAAATGGTGTAGAAGGGTTCCTACACAACTCCTGTTGGCAATTTCTAATTTCCATTGTCATTCATTCATTTGTTCGTTCATTCATTCATTTGTTCATCTATCTATCTATCTATCTATCTATCTATCTATCTATCTATCTATCTATCTATCTATCTATCTATCTATCTATCTATCTATCTATCTATCTATCTATCTATCTATCTATCTATCTATCTATCTATCTATCTATCCATCCATCCATCCATCCATCCATCCATCCATCCATCCATCCATCCATCCATCCATCCATCCATCTATCTATCTATCTATCTATCTATCTATCTATCTATCTATCTATCTATCTATCTATCTATCTACCCACCCACCCATCCATCCATCCATCCAACCATCATCTATTTCTCTTTCTTTCTTTCTTTCTTTCTTTCTTTCTTTCTTTCTTTCTTTCTTTCTTTCTTTCTTCTTTCTTTCTTTCTTTCTTTCTTTCTTTCTTTCTTTCTTTCTTTCTTTCTTTCTTTCTTTCTTTCTTTCTTTCTTTCTTTCTTTCTTTCTTTCTTTCTTTCTTTCTTTCCTTTCTTTCTTTCTTTCTTTCTTTCTTTCTTTCTCCCTCCCTTCCTCCCTCCCTCCCCTCCCTCCCTCCCTCCCTTCCTTCCTTCCTTCCTTCCTTCCTCCCTCCCTCCCTCCCTTCTTTTTCTTTTCTTTCTTTCTTTCTTTCTCTTTCTTTCTTTCTTTCTTTCTTTCTTTCTTTCTTTCTTTCTTTCTTTTCTTTCTTTCTTTCTTTCTTTCTTTCTTTCTTTCTTTCTTTCTTTCTTTCTTTCTTTCTTTCTTTCTTTCTTTCTTTCTTTCTTTCTTTCTTTCTTTCTTTCTTTCTTTCTTTCTTTCTTTCTTTCTTTCTTTCTTTCTTTCTTTCTTTCTTTCTTTCTTTCTTTCTTTCTTTCTTTCTTTCTTTCTTTCTTTCTTTCTTTCTTTCTCTCTCTCTCTCTTTCTTTCTTTCATGTTTGGGCCACACCAGGTGATGCTCAGGTCATATTTCTGGCACGAAGTGCTCTCAGGGCTTGGGACTCGAACTTGGGTCGGCTGCCCTACAAGGCGAGCACTGTCACCTTGGTACAGTTCTCCCTAGCCCTAGCTCTTATTTTTCATTTTGTTTTGTTTAGGGGTCACACCTGGCAGTGCTCAGGGCTGACTCCTGGCTCTGTGTTCAGGGTATCATATGGAGTGCCAGAGATGGAACCTGGTTGGGCTGCATTGTTATTTATCTTAAAGGGACCTTCCAGCAGTGCTTGAGAGGCCTTCAGCGTTCTACCCGCACTGCTCAGGAGGTCAGACAGGGCTGGCGACAGAGCCCAGTGCTCTGGGCACCCCAGGAGTGAGCTCGACCCCTTTGACTCATCTCCCGTTCTCATGACTTACGTCTTAGCAAGACTCTGAGTTCCATGCGGGGTTGGATCCCCAGCGCTCCCCTGAGACCCCCATATTTTCTGCCTCTACAGTAGTCGAGGATGTGCGTGGGGTAGGGGCGTGAAGGAACAGGGCCCAACTTCCCCTCTTTTGGGGTGTCGTCTCCCTGCTCATTCCACTTCAGTGGGCTAGCCAGCCTGATTATCTGCCAGCTGGAGACAGAACGGCTCAAGTCATCAACTTAAAAAAATAAAATAATAAACACCTTTTTAATTGCATACCCTCTCTTTCTCTTGTCAATTAAAGTGAACTTGCAAACTTGCTTCACACAAAACAGCCCCTCAGACGTCAGCTCTTGTTAGCTGTGGTACAAGCCGTTACCCGGCTTCTCTGGGTGCTGCGAGGATTAATCACAGATAATCATCAGGGAGGGATTGCACCCCCTCCAGACAGCCCAGGAATAGCAGCGTTGCTCAAAGAGGCGGGAATGGAGGGCTGGGGGGCCCGCCCTGCTGTCCAGAGAGACCTTTCCACCTTTGGAGTGCACCCTGGTCCTTGGCATCTGACCGGGAACCAGGGGGTGCCAGCGGTGGTGACCTGGTGGTCGCCTGGGGAGGCCATAGGTCTTGGGCTGCCAGCGTAGCCCTGTCCCATACTCACTTTCTTCCTGAGGGGTGGAGAGGCAGCTGCGGGTGCAGGTGAGCACCCCGCAGGTGGAGGCTGGCCCGTGTCTGCAGATGCGGATGGGATCTGCGTCTCATGACTGGACTCCTGCATGTTCCCTCTTCTCCCTGTAGGGGGGTCTTCCCCTGTCCTTTCCGGGATCAGCCTCCCCTCCTGGACACTGCTGCTTTGCTGGGCAGAGCCGGGTTCCCCTTTTTAGATCACCCTCCAACTTCTCTTCCGATTCTCGACTTTGCTTGGCTTTGGACTCTTGTGCTGTCTGCCCTTGTAGGAGGCTGGTGGGTCAGGCAAGCTTTGGGCAAAGGAACAGTTGTGGGGAGGTCATTAATATCCTCCCTGTACCTTCTCAGCAGGGATATTTGTGCTTGCTTGCCACAGAGCTGAAAACCCCCTTTTTTACTCTTCCAAGGTGGGCACAGTGCCCCATCAGAACTTTCAAAATTCTGCAAAGCCTACCCAGGCAATGGGACTTCCAGGATGTCCTTATTTTTTGGGGCTCTGTGGCCCTTGAGGCCAGGAGGACGGTGGAAATAGGAGGCCCAGCCAGGGCCAGCTTCCAGATCTTTCTAGGAAGGATGTAGAACTGCCTGGGGCTTCTGTCAATTGCAGGGCTCGGGTGGGGTCAGCAGAGATTAGGAACTTCCTGTGTTTTAAACCTTTATGACTGCCCATTTGCAGGGAAAAGACTTGGAGCCACACCTGCTTTTGCAAAATCTGTTTCTTGGAAGTTTAGTCGTCCCCTACTTCCTCCTCTGCAGGAATTTCTGGATGTCTCTCCCCAGGGTGGTTGGTGGCTGTCCCATAAGTGTCTGGCTGTGGTTCCCTCAGAGTCTCTTGGCCGGGATCCTGGTGGCGTTGTCTAACCACAACACACTTGCAAGCATGGCTGATGAAGTGTTTGCCCAGTTCGCTCGAACCTCAGCCCAGCTGTGGCCCATTAGGAGGCGTCATTCTTCCCGAATGGACCAAAGAGCCTCTTTGTTGGCCTGAGTTTACTTTTCTCTCCTCAATTCTGGATTCCACCAACTTCATCAGCCCAAGTCACTTCCCCTAACTTCGCACTGCGAGGGTCCTTCATGGTCATTGACTCTGGGGAAAGTGGAGTGACAGGCCAGCCTCAGCCTTCTATCTGCTCATTGTCCAGTGACGGCTGACCCCAAGGAGAGAGACCAGATCCAGCCTTCCTGGGAGAGAAAAGGCATCTTCCTCGAACCCAGAAAGCTCTTCCCCTGGGTTGGACCCTTGAGGGGACAGATCCTTGGGGAGTGACGCTGGGGACTTAGATCCTTCTCATCTTGGTTTTAGACACATCTGTCACCCAGAGAGCAGCTGACAGTCTGATGGTGAGAAAGATTGGAAAATAGTTGAGTCTCAGCTCTCTTTTTTATTTAATTAAATTTGGAAAACTTTTAATTCTTTAATTTCCACCTCTTTTTTTTTTTTTTTTTTTACTGAATCATCGTGAAGTACACAATTATAAAGTCATTCATGATTGGGTTTTCAATCATACAAAGTCTCAACACCCATCCCTTCACCAGTGAACATTTTCCACCACAGTGTCCCCAGTTTCCCTCCTACCAGCCCCGGAAGCCTCAGGCTGCCTGTAAGGGCAGGCACTATTTCTCTCTCTCTCTCTCTCTCTCTCTCTCTCTCTCTCTCTCTCTCCCCTCATTTGGGCATTATAGTTTATATTACAGGTACTGGAAGGTTATCATACATTTCCTTTCACCTCCTTTCAGCACTCAGTTCTTGTCCAGAGTGATCATTTCCAACCATCATTCTCCTAGGGATCCCTTCTCTGTCCTGACAGCCCTACCCCGACTCCCTGCATGTGGACTGTTTCCAGCTGTAGGTCAGCCCTCCTGGAGGCCTCAGCTTGGTCTAGGTGGGAACAGTGACGCGGCGGTTCCAGTCAGAGTCATTGGTGGTGGAAAGCGCCAAGCCAGATTCTTCTTGGTCTCATATATCACAGGAACTTTTATTCTCCAGCCCAGCATTATTTGGACAGAAATCATGCTATTTTTTTTTCCCACACTGAGTTATTTCTGAAAAGTTGATATTTTTCTCCACTGCCTGGAAGCTGGTTTTTCTTTTTTCCCTTTTCTTTTCTGGAGTCAGGTAGAAGAAAGCCCAGAAGGGCTGCAGATACCTGCTATTCACAGTGCAATTACCGTGACAAGTATTTCTAATTGCCACTTCCCTTCCTCCAAACCCTCATTTTTTTTTTCTTCTCCAGACGCTGTGGATTTTTTTCCCCCTGGTAATCTTGGGTTATTATCACACTGAGCTGCTAACCTGAGTCTTGACACTCCTCCTGGACACCTGTGTCAGAAATAATTACTGTTGAAGAGAGGTGATTTTGCCTTCCTTATTAGCGGTTCTGGGGCTGGTTCCCTAAAATTGATCAGCGCCTGGGCACTGCCATCCTGGGCCTCCGACACCCATCTTGCTCCCTCTCAACCTCAGAGATGGATGATACCGGGTACCCGTTGCTCTTCTTGCTTTTGCTAATTAATTAATCCTCAGTCTTAATTAATCAATAATTGAGGCTAGTCAGGCTAAGGAGTCGGGCTAAGGTTAGAGAGTGCTGGCTAAATCCAAGACACCTGGATTTGGGTGGGGGCTTGGGGGTTGTGGGACACACCCATTTGTGCTCTGCGCTCAGGGATCACACCTGGTGGGGATCAGGGTGCCAGGGGTGCAACGCTGTCCGGCTCTGGGGACCGGGCACTGTACAACCACTCCAGCTCTGGGAACTTGGTATCTTTCTGTCCACATTGATGGAGGGGTACAGACCTCATGGGTTTGAGGCCTCTACCCAGCCCCCTACTTTGCTTTGATTTTTCTTTGGCTTTTTTGGGTCACACCTGGCAATGCTCAGGGATTACTTCTGGCTCTGCACTCAGTGGACACTCCTGGCGGTGTTCAGGGGATGCTGGGGATCAAACCCAGATTGGCTGCATGCAAGGCAAATGCCAACCCTCTGGACTATCACTCCGGTCCCCCTACTTTGCTTTTCAGTATCACAGGCTTTGTCGTCTTCCTCCTCATCTTTGCTCTGCTCTGCACCAGCTGCCCTATCAGGACCAGGCCCTCGATCCCCTCTTGTTGGAAGGTTGACTTCGTGGTTCAAATTGTTGGGCCCATTTTCATCACCCGAGTCCAGTCTGTCCTGCTGCTCCCCCACATCCTCATTAGCACCTTGGCCAGCAGACACCCCAGAAAGGAAATGAAACGGAAGCCCTCACTTTTCCTCCTTATTAGCAAGCTCTTTCTAAAAAGGCTCAGTGGAGGGCAGAACCTGGGCTTTGTGATTCTAGCATGAGGGTTTAAATGAGCTGGGCGTCTCTCTTCCTCGCTGCCCTGGGAGAAATGAGGGATAGTGGTCTCTGCTCCTCCCCCACCTGTGACCCCAGGGAGCTTTGTCTCTCCAGCTAGCGTCTCCATCCCAAGCTCTCCCCCTACCGTCCCCTTCAAGGCTTTCCCTGTCAGGTCCAAATGCAGAGCCAGACCTTCTCAAGGTCATGGTGCCCCTTGACTGTTGGAGCTGGGGCGTTGCAGGCATGGGCAGAGGGAAACCTGGGTTTGTGCCAGGCAGGGGTGCTCTCACCCGGATTGGAATAATACAAGCTGGGAATGTAGCCTTGCCGAACCTTCCGCTTCCTTTCATTTTTTTCTTTGGTTTCATTTAGTCCTCAGGAGGCCCTGGGATTGAGGGGGAGGAAGGAGGTGTGTGAGGGGGACGGGCACTTCTGGCAGTACTCAGCCAACCAGTCTGGGAAAGTCAAACACTCATGCCCTGAGGAGGCTTGGGGTCAGCCAGGGCCAGGTGAGTGGTGCCTGTGGTGCCAGGGATGGAACTCAGGGCCTCACACACACAAGGCCCATGCCTCTCCCTCCAAGATACTCCCGTCTCTTCTCATTCTGTTCTGCCACCAGGTTCTTGCTGCTCTGTGCTCTCTGGGTCTGTATTCCATCTTGGCCCCCAACTCGACTCTTTTGAGGGGCCATACCTGGGGAGCCATATTTAGGGACTGGCTGTGGGTCAGCAGCCACATGGAGCGAGAGACTGACCCCAGCCTCTAGCTGGGTGTTGGCGCCAGTGTGGTCCCCAACTCATGGTGTTCTTTTTGCTCCACCACTTCTGCCCAACCCCGTCTTTGTCTGGGTCACCCACATACCATCTCCCACACCTGATTCCAGCAGTTACTGAGGGGTGCAGCGTAAGCAGTGACTGGGGAGCAGGGGTCAGGGTCAGGACTTTCTAGGTGGACTCAGATTTCTCATGTGAAAAGCACAAAGTTATTCCAAAGCAGGGTTCCCCAGCTTTCCTCCCAGGGCCATTTTCTCATCTTATTTTTCCTGTACCCCTGTCCTATTGCTTGGCTTCCCACCCCGAGTCTCACACGATGGTCACTCCCACCTGTCTCTCCACCCACCTGGAATTGGGGTGCCCAGAGGGGACTGTCAAGTCATCGAGTCTGCAGGTTGGGAGATGCAGCTCCGGGGAGCTCTCAGCTCTCTAAGTTGCTGGCTTCCCGCAACTCTGTAATTACTCATTTCAGGACTTCCTCCTCGGGGTCACAGAATCAAATAGTCTAGGCAGGAAATCAGGCCACTGGTGTATAGTCTGAGATTTTCATTAATCATAAGATTTTCAGATCCCCCCTATTCTTTCCCTCATCAGCCTTCTGTTACAAATCTTGGTAGAGCTGGGACCTGGGAGGGGGCTCAGAAGGCTGGAGTGTGGGGTTCTCTGTGGGTCTGCTGATGCAGGCTGTCGGTGGGCGGCCCCAGGGTCTCTTGAGGGCTGTGTCCATGCGTTGTGTCTGTGGATGCAAATGGGGGGCATTGCGGGCCTGAGAGCCCGATAGAGCCGTGACCAGCCCAGCTCCACTTTGACCTCGGACCGTGATTGGGTGGTGATGATGGAAATGCCAGCAATGAGACTGATGAAGACGGTGATGTCGCTGATGATGATGATGACACTGATGATGGCGATGACACTGACTGACGTTGCTGTGGTGATGTTACATGATGATGGGTGACACTGTTGATGATTACACTGACTGATGTTGCTGTGATGTCACATGATGATGGTGAGTGATGATGATGTCACATGATGATGGTGACTCTGATGATGATGGTGACATTGATTGATGTTGCTGTGGTATGTCACATGATGACGGTGACTGAGATGACGATGACTGACTGATGTTGCTGTGGTGATGTTACATGATGACGGTTACTCTGATGGTGGTGACACTGACTGATGTTGCTGTGGTGATGACCGCTGCCTTGATGATGCTAGTGATGGTTACGGTGATCATGGTGATGCCCTGGCGACGGTGATGTGAAGACACGCAAATGGTTGACTCGTGTTGGATTTCAGGCTGGGGCTGGGAGTGACATATTCATTGGTCACAGGGCATCCTTCGTCTATAATCAGCTGAACACCTCCTTTGTCCACATCACTACTCTGATAGTGACCTTGTGGGGGCGTCCCCATGCTTTCCTCTAAGTTTTGTACCATGGGGACATTTGGGTGCTCTGCTTCCACCTTCCTGACCTCTTCTGGCAGCTTATCCCATCGTGATGCGTATGTTTCCACCTAACTGTCTAAGCTTGGGCACTTCCTGGGTGCCCAATCACGAAACTAACATTCACCCCAAAATCTTCCCCTGGGAAGTGGAGAATGTTTTAGGGGAAGGGGAGCTGGGCCATACCCACCTGTGCTCAGGTGCTTAGGACACCATGCTTTGCTCCAAACCGGGGTTGGCTGTGTGCAAGGCAAGCACCCTCACCCCTGGACTGTCTCAGTGGTCTGAGATTCTTTTCCAGAAGTGCTGCCCCCGCGTGTAGGTGCTGGGCTAATCATGCGTCACAGCCTGAGGCACAGAGAGGTTCCCTGAGCTCTGGGTCACCCAGCATAAGTGGCAGGACTAAGACCCGAACCCTTTCCGTCTGCCTGAGTCCCTGCTCCCTGGCTGCCTGCTGAGGCCATACGGGTGGCATGTTCCAGCTTTCTAAATGGTCTTGTATGCCAAGAGACACCCTCTACCTTGTCCTCCTTGGCAAGAAATATGGCTTCTGCCCCCCCCCCCCTCTGGAGCCTGGAAAGGAAGCTCCAGCCCCAGTGCCCTCTCTCACCCCAGGACCCCATGGGGCCTTTGTGCTCCCGGAGCTTGTTTCAGGGGAATCCGCCTCACTGCCCTGCAGATAGCAGCTGTGGGTCATACTTGGGCTGCTTTTGCTCCTCTTGGCCTTGTCAAAAGGCAAGAACTGTGCAGGGAGGTGAGCCGTGCCCGGGAAAAGAAACTGTGAAGAGCAGAGCCTGCACCCCTGTTTTCTGGATTTACTTAGAGCCCCCAGGAGGAATCTGGTGTGTGCAGGGGTTTGGTCCAGGGAAAAGTGGGGCTGTGAGGCCATACTTTCCCCCATGGAGGTGTCTCGGCAGCCTTGGCCTCCCCTTGCTGCAGAGTCAGGTATAATAGAGGATCCCTCTGCATGGCTGTCCCCAGAGCTGTCCTCAGAGCTGGCTGGTAGGAGTGAAGCCTGGGAAGGCCTTCAGGGAGGACTGTGTGTTTGTGGGCTGAGCCCCACCTTAGGGTTGGCCATGGAGGAGTCCCATCCTCCTGGTCCTTCCTTCTCTCTGTTGTTTCTCAGTCCCCACGCATGGAAAGGAACAAGAATTCAGCCACACTCGAGAACAGCAGCCATCTAATGTCAGGGAGAAGACCCCAAAGGAATTCTTGTTCTGAGCATCGAGGGACAGGTGATAGGGTTGTTCCAGATCCATCGAGACGCGTCCCAGAGAGCCGGAGTATCAGACTGTTCTGCACCCAGCCTCTGTCCCCATGCTGGCCTTGGGCCCGTTTATCGTGCCATAACATGCTTATCCACACTGTCTGCCACTTGGCAGTCTGGATGCAGAGGCTTCTGGGAAGAAGGCATCATGGCTGCGCAATATTTCTTTGATTTGTTTCTGGGTCCCAGCTGTGCTGGGGACCTCACTCCTAGCAAGGTTCAGGGGGACCATATGGGTGCCAGGTTTGAACCTAGTCAGCCATGTGCAAGGCAGGAGTCCTATCTGTTTATTCCCTCTGTGTCCACCTGAGCTTAACATTTAAAAAAAATTCTTTTTTAGGGGCCAGAGCGACAATATAGTGGGTAAGTCACTTGCCTTGCATGCGGCTGATCTGGGTTTGATCCTTGGCATCCCATGTTGTCTCCCAAGCACCACCAGGAGTGATACCTGCAGAGCTAGAAGTAACCCCCCTGAGCACTGAGCACTGCCTGGTGTTGCTCAACACTCACCCCCACCCCCAATTATTTTTAAAGGATCATTTTCCAGCAAGGCTGTCCAGTTCACACCACCCCCTTCTCTGTGATTGGCTCTGACCTCCAAGAGAGATAAACCTTTTAGGGGTTGATTTTCTCTGCCTGTTAGTGAGATGAGATTTTTACTGAGAGCGGAGGACCTGGTCCTGGCTGGGATGAAGCTATAATGCCAAAAAGCTCCTTGGCCGCCGGCTCTGCTTCAGAACAGCTTCCTGAACCGTGCACTCCGCTGGGCTGAAGAAAGTTCCGTTCGATTCTATTTCAGTTCCAGCCCAGTGCTTTCCTTCTTCTGAACACAAACGCCCAGGTGGGCATCTGTGGCATCCCGTGCCAGGTGCCAGGTCTGATGTAAAGGGGGCCTTGAAACAATGCCCCACTTCCTGCCTGCCCAGAGGAACCAGGTGGGTCTGATTGGCTGTGCTGGGAATATGCAGGAGAGAGAACAAATGGTTTTGGTTCCCTGTGGTGCCAGCCCTTGTGAGAGGTGGGGGTGGTTCAAAGATTCCCTTTTGAATGTGGGGATCAAGGAGTCGCTGTGATGAAAGCCTGGCTGGGATGTAGAAAGGTGGCCCCAGGACTGTCTTGCTAAATGGGACAGAAAAATCCCTTTCTTTAGGGCCATGAAGGGTGTTAAAAGGATACTCGTTTCCCTGGACCAGGGTGTCTGGAAGAAATTCAGAGGTTTGTTTTTTGTTTTGTTTTTCATTTTCCCCCTCTGCGATCTCAGTCACCCCCTTGTCACCCCCTTGCACAATATTCATTAAGTTCACATGCTTAACTCGCTATTTGGAGAGGTGGGTGGTGCTAATCACGCCTCTTTTGATCAGATGAATAAAAGAAGTCCAGAGAGGCCAGGCTGCCTCCGGAAGGCCGTGTGGGTAGTAAATGGACGAATCCAGCTTTGAACTTGAGTCCTGGGGTCTACCCCAGACCTACTAGAGAGTTTATGGCACGCTCACCCTTCCCTGGTGTGAGGGACTTACCTCGTGCCAGACCCTGAGCTAAAGCACCTTCCACGGGCTAGCCCTTCAGATGCCTTGCACTCCGTTTCCCAGTTTTGGAAACTGAGTCTGTTCCCTCGGTCCTGCCATTGACAGTTGTCGAGAGTGAAGGAGGCAGGTTTTCCTAGACTCCTGCCCTAGTATCAGAACCGTGGCACGCAGCCAAGAGGCGGCCCTGCAGATCCACGGAGCTGCCCCAACAAAATGTATCTCCTTGCTTTGCCTTGCTCTCCCGGCCAGCATCCTCTTTCCAATCCTTCCTGCCTTGCTTTTGTTGAAATCCCGGATGCTGAAGATCTGGATGTTGACCCAGATGTTAAAGGACCGGTAGTCAAAGACCCGGATAACGCCAAACTTACACAAACCCCAGAGACATTAGGTGACCTTTCTCTGCTCCTTCTTGTTGGGGGTGATGCCTGTCAGCCATTCCTCAAGGAGCCCGGCCTATCCAGGTGCTCAAGTTCAGTTTTCCAGAAATGTTCAGCTCATCTATCCCCTGAATTTTCTTCCTCCAGCACCTTCTTTAGTTTCCTGGCTAGAGTAGTGCATCCTTTCTCCCTCCTGGCTCAGCGATGCCCAAGTTGCTCCAAGACGCCGAGGCAAACTTCTGCGCCCTGCACTCGACACCACCCCTGGGCTTTGAGGCCAGCGGTGCTGGGCACACAAACGCCTCCCCAGCACTATTGGTCAGCCCAGCTTCCTTGTCATCCAGCCAGACCATTACATCACAGGGAAATACACAGTACAGGGTTGTTTACCATTAAGTTTCAGTCATAAAGTGTTCCAAGTGTTCATAAGGTACATTTTCCACCACCAGTGTCCCTGGTCCCCCGCACCCCGACATGGCCTCCCATGTTAGTCTCTCTCTCTCTGTCCCCCCCCTCTCTCTCTCTCTCCTCTCCTCTTCCTCTCTCTTTCCCTCTCCCCCTCCCTCGCTCCCCCACCATTTGGGGCACTATGGTTTGTAATACAGATGCTGCAAGCTTATCACGTACATCGTCTTCCAGACCATGCATTCTCGCTGTCCTTCCTCTGGGCCTCAGTGGGAGGGGACCTCAAGCTCGGTGCCTGGATTTCCCACGACCCTGCTCCCCAAATTCGTCCCAGATTCTGCTCCTTCCTGAAGCACCCGAGACGGGATGGACCTCACCTGTCCTGTGAGCACAGGGCTTTTGTATGTGAAGGTCATTCTTGGGTTCTGCGGACTCGGCTCTGGGCAGAGAAATATCCTACCTACGTTCCGTGCTCAGACCCTGGCGCATTGTCGGCGCCCACAAAAATACAAGCTGCTGTGAAGTGAGTGGGGAGACATAGGGTTTCTTGAAGGCGCCCACCTCTTGCCCCATAGCCTTCATCCGCCGCCTTCCCCCAAACATCATTCACAAATCAGTCAGTTGCAGGCGCCCCTCGGGCGTACGCGTGCAGAGAGTCTACTGGCCTCTAGATGGCAGTGTTACTGTGCTCAACGCAAGTTCCGATGGTGGGAAATTGTGTCCACTCCTGGTACCCGCCCGGGTTTCCTCTTTGCCTTTTCCCTCCCTGCCCTCTCCGATTTCCATCTCTTACCCATCCAGGTGTTGTTGATGGATCTCAGTACTACACGAAGTCCGGGGCTGACCCTGCGGCCGTCGACTGATTTAGTCTTAAAAATTTAATTGAATTTTGAAAGAGATTTTTGCCCAACCCAGCAATGCTCAGGAGCTCTTCCTGGCTCTGGACTCAGGAGTGGCCCCTGGAAGTACTTGGGGTACCACATGCCATGCTGGGGATAAAGCTGGTGTGGTGGCCAGAGTGGGCACAGGCCTCACCTCCTGTTTGCTCTCTCTGGTCTGTGTGTAGTGTTTCGAGCATTACTTGGAGTGAGGGTGGTCTGGGTGTTCAGAGATGGAGAGCTGGGTAGGTAGGTATTTGTGGAAACCACCAGGATGCAAAACAACCTTCCTTTGAGGGTCCTGGTTGCTGGGGTTGGGGTGAGGGCACAGCAGGGTGGGCAGACCGAATTCCCAAGGAGCTTGTGGGGAAACTGAGGCTGGATTCCTGAAGGAGCTTCCAGGCAGGTCAGGTTGAAACAGGAGGGACAGAAAAGAGAGAGGGGCAAGCTAGAGGCTGGGCAGGGGAGGAACAGACAGGCCCCCAGAGGGGCCGGCCTAGCTCCGGGAAGGCTTGGCTGAGTGGCACCTTGTCTGACTGTCCTGCCTCCAATCAGCCTGTGGCTGCAGGGCGGGGTTGGGGGTGTGGGTGCCCAGCAGGAGGATTTGATACTTATAAAGGGATGTTCCTTCATGAAAAAATAGATTTTTAAACGATCCGGGCCACACCCTGCATGCTCAGGGTCAACCCCTGGCTCTGCACTGGGAATCACTCCTCATGGGCTCAGAGAACCCTGTGGGATGCCAGAGATCAAACCAGATGGGCTGTGTGCAAGGCAAATGCCCTCCCACTGCCCTGTCGCTCCATCCCCTGTGAAATATTTTTATGTTCCAAATTCTTGGGTCAGGGCTGATCACTTCTGCCGTCTGGAGGAAATGTGGAGGCCCCTGCGTGGGGCCCAGAGCCTCACAGCCGCATTGCGCCGAGACTCCATTTCGTCTGTCTCTGTCTTTGCTTCTGGAGACCTAGGAGCCAGGCAGCTTCTTCCCTACCAGTCTGGGGATAGCAGCGTCTTCCCAGTGCCTGTGTCTCCAGGCGCGCTGCCTCTCCCATGGATGTTATCTGAGTCCACTCCCCTGCTAGTTAACAGCGAGGTTTATTTTGACACCTCTCTCTCTCTCTCTCTCTCTCTCTCTCCTCCCTCTCTCTCTCTCATCTTAATTTGGGGTTCCCCGAGTTTATTAGGCCTCTGTGGTATCATGTCTTTCATATTCGAGGAGGCCATCTTTCATCTGCGAAGAACTCAGGGCAAGGTTCCATGGTTCAGAAGATGTGACAAAGACCACAACTGGCCACTCTCATCTAGTCTTTGTCCTGAGAATGATAAGATGGAAGGTGGAAAAACCGAGTTTCACTTTCTGAATCTCCAAGCCCTGGAATTTCTGAGCCTTGCTGTTCTCTCTCAATTCTGCTCGCCAGCCATCAGTTCCTTTTGAAACTGCACTTTGCCTCACAATGTTGTCTCCGGCTCACAGCAACCCAATTACACCGCATGCATTCTGTCCGGCACTTTTCTTGCCCCGTGATTCAAGCTCAACATTTTCTGGCTTCCAGGCGTTCACTGTTGGCTTTTTTAACCAACTGCTTCACTGCTGGGAGACGTGAAACTGCATGATTCCAGGTTTCCTAACAGTTTCCTCCTTATCTATTGAAGGTTTGTGAAGACTGGCCATACAGTTTAGGCTTCCAGTTTGGCAGAACTTCACTTCCGACACCCATCTCTGTTCTAATCAGCTTATGGCAATAATGCTGCATGCAAAACTGACCCCTTATGTTTGTGACCTGCGAGAACAAAGGTTTCTGGGGGTCGGAGCATTAGTACAGCAGGGAAGGCGTTTGCCTTGCTTGCGGCCCACCTGGGTTTGATCCTCAGCATCCCATAGGGTCCCCTGAGCACCACCAGGAGTAATTCCTGAGCCAGGAGTAACCCCTGAAACTTGCTGCATGTGACCCAAAAAGCAAAGAAATGAAAAGAACAAATGCACTTGCTCACAGGTCTGCTGGTTGATGTCATATAAGCACACTAGGCTGAATTCAGCTGGTGACTGAGTTTAGGTCTGGCTTGACTGGGATTGATTCCAGGCCGCAGTTTGGGCCCAGGGCTTGTACTCGAACAAGTGATTTCAGATCAGGACAATCTGGCTCCAAAGGGCCCCTGTAGGATTTACTTTGAGAACACCTGATATTCCAGAGAGAACAACACAGTAAAATCCACCAAGGCTGCTTTCCCTGAGTCTTCTGGACTTCCAAGCATGTCAAGACCAAATCCAGGGCTGACGGGGGCCCTTGTGGGTTTATTCAGATCATTTTATAACATGTGGGGTCAGTGTGTACCACTGGTGGCACACACTCAGAATAGAGTTTAATGATCACATGCTGTGGTGCTGGCGTAGATGTGTTAGAATGAAACGCTCATGCCCTCCTGTTGCTCCCTTTATGCCGAGGTGTGATGGAGGGAGTTGAAGAGTTACTTTGATTCTCCCAAAGGAAAGCAAAGAGCTTCCCCAGTTCCGCGGTACTATGTGGGGAAACCTTTGATCTTGTTTCCATGGATGGGGAGGTTCATGTTGGTGCCTTGGAGGCAGTGTAGGCTGCACAAAATAGTTATAGATTGTTATACAGTAGAAGAAAGACTGTTTAGTTTAGGCCACTACATTATGGCTGTCTCTGGGAGAGCAATTTTGTTTGTTCCTTAAGCCACCAAGATTGAAATGTTGTTGTTCATGGTTGTTGTAGGGATTAAGTGAGACAGTGTGGAAGAGAGAAATGGAAACAGGTAAACTATCCGAGCAGATGACAATATACTGGATCAACAGTGCAAACATGTCCAGTAGAATAGAATGAAATAGTCATTCTCAGAATTGCCGTGGATCAAACCCTGCTGACTCGCATGCAGACGAGCTTGCTCCTCTGAACCGTCCGTCTGAGATCCAGACGTGGGAGTTTCTTATTGTGCCGTCTTCCCTCCTCCTTAATTATGGCTTCTTTCAGACTTCGAGTAGTTTGTCCGTAAACAGTAATGAGAACGGTGAAGGGGTGAGGCTGGCTGGGAGAGCACACACTTAGAGAAGGAGAATTTCAAGCGTGTGGTTGGGCCACGGCTTTGTTTTCCAAAATTGTATCACCCAGGTCTTATGTCTTTTGTCCCCTTGGTCTTAAAAAAATAATGCCCAGTTCCTTGCCAGCCCCCGCTTAAGCGCGTGGAGGAGGGTTAAGGGAAATTCATCACCGTTTCTGGAAAAACGGCCTACATTTAATAGCCTATGGACAGAAGATCAATACTCTTTCCTATGCATAGAATAGTAGTAAATTTTCATTCTGTCACAGGGGTTTATAGAGAGGTGTTAGGAGACTGGCAAAACGACAGCTGTCCGTCTCCAAGAATGTCTGTCTTTCCTTCCCACAAGGAACTTAGACTGAGCTGCCTTACTGACCTGGCGCTTTACCGGAGAGCAGAAGTGACGGGATGCGCTTTCCCGCCTGCACTGATGTTCATACTGGGAGTTACCAGAAGGTTCAAGTGGAATCCTGGTGAGGGTGGATTCTGAGGTCAGTCAATGGGGTTCAAACCCTGGCTTCTGCGCTCAGTGACCTTATGACCTTGAGAAATTGCCGAGGGCCTTGGGCCCCACCTGCTTCTTCAGTCAGAGGGTCATAATGCAATAGGGTAATAACAAGGTGTTGATGATAATGTATGATAGTGATAAGGTACTTCAGTGGGGCTGGGAGTCAAGACAGACAAAGCCTCA
Source organism: Cryptotis parvus (assembly GCA_021461705.1). Lineage (NCBI taxonomy): Eukaryota > Metazoa > Chordata > Mammalia > Eulipotyphla > Soricidae > Cryptotis > Cryptotis parvus. The sequence goes on along the minus strand of JAJIBD010010720.1, from coordinate 26,762 downwards.
GAGTTGGTGCCCATTACGTGATGGCACTTCTCTCTCTCTCTCTCTCTCTCTCTCTCTCTCTCTCTCCGCTCTCTTTTTTTTTTCTCTTTGGGCCACACATGGCAATGCTCAGGGCTTACTCCTGGCTCTGCACTCAGGAATTACGCCTGGCGGTGCTTGGGGACCACAGGGATGCTGGGGATCAAGCCCAGGTTGGCCGTGGGTTTGGTCACGGCCACACCCTCCCCACTGTGCTGTCACTCGGCCCTCCTGATCGTCCCTTTTGGGAGTAAAGGGTGTGCTTTGTGCATGCTTGCTGCTGCGTCTTCAGTGGGTCATGCTAGGCTGGAGCTGGGGAGTATCAGCTCTGCTAGTACTTGTTGAATGCACAGATGCTGGAACACGACATTCGAGCTTTTTAGTCTTTATCCCTCCAGACCCTCCACCATCCCAAACTAGTGAACACCGGAAGTGGTCCAGAGATAGGCACAGTGTAGTTCTCTGCTGTCTTGTTTGTCCATTTGCAGATTGAACATTAAGAGAGAAATCCTTGAAATTCAGCAACCCCAAACCTCTCACTGCCTTTTGTTACCTGTAAAGGAGCCTTGAGTGTGAGTGTGCATGAGTGTAAGTATGAGTGTGAATGTAAGAGGGTGTGACTCTGAGTGTGAAGGCAAGTGAGACTATGAGTGTGAGAGTGCGAGTGTGAATGTGAGAGCGAATCTGAATTAGGCATGAGTGTATGAGTGTGAATCTGATTGTGAGTGCAAGTGTATGGGTGTATGTGTGTGGTTGTGAGTGCAAGTATGAGTGTGAGCCTAAGTGAGTGCAAGTATATGAGTGTGTGTGGAGTGTGAGTATGAGGTGAGTGTGAGAGTGCAAATGCGAGTGACTGTGAGTACAAGTGCCAGTGTGAGTGCAAGTATGTGAGTGAACATGAATATGAGTGTGAGTGCAAGTGTGTGTGTGAGTGTAAAGACTCCATTTCAGTTTTGCCCCAGGCCGGGCAGAAGGGTCCCCCCACATCCTCTCTCTCGGGGCCAGGATTTGAGGCGCAGGAATTCTGCTTCCATCCCTTTTGCTGGAACTGGCTCTTCCGTCTCAGTGGGGGCCCCTCTAATGAACCCATTAAGCAGGGTGTTATGATTGGAAGCTGTTTTCAGTCCAATTAAGGCCAGGCGACATGTCAGTTGTGAGAATCAAAGTGAGTTAAGTTTCCATTTTCTTTATGAGGGTGTTTATGGGAAGATTGAAGTGTTCATTAGGCAGAGGGGAGGAGGCCCTTCCTCTGCTCATCAGCAGCATGGGGCGGTGGGGGGGCAGTGTATGGAGGCTCACGGGAGGGGGCTCTTGGTCTTCGCAGAACTGAGTTCTAACCCTGCTGAGGCTGCAGGTCCAAGCAGGTTCAGAGGTTCATGACCCACATTGGGCTTTTTTCTTTTGCTGAGAAGTAGACCCCATTGGCTTGCTTAGGCGTCAGAGACTGGTGAGTGTTTGGTGAATGGAAGGACCAGGTAGGAGATTTGGGCTGGGGACGAGAGGGGCACTCAGGTCAGTGCCTCCATGATTAGCCCAGGACACTTTTTTGGGTTATAAATAGTTTTCAAAAATATAGAAAAGCACAAGGACTAAATTAAAGTTATTTTATGCTTTTTCTCCTACATCTATTTCTGTAGATTTTTGGGGTTAAACCATTATGGATTTAGGGGCTGGGGACATAACATAGAAGAGGGCATGGGACCTTCTCCCAGTGCCTCACCCCAGGATGACCCTGGTGGTTCTCTAGAGTCCAAGAACCAAACCTTCCAACTGGGTTGGACCAGAATTGTCAGGAGTGGGCTGTGGCCCTGGAGATCTGTTCGGGAGGGCATCCTCTCTCTCTTAAGCCATTACAGAATTAGTTGAAGCTTCTTATTAAACCCTGCTGACCCCATTACCTACCCATACCCCAATTTCAAGCATTCACTGCTCTCCTGAACTTGGTGCTTATTCTCCCTCACCATAGATTTTGTATTATTACTCTGCCCCTCGAGGTGTTGCAGGTGTGGCTGTGGTCCCAGGCTGCGTTAGCAGGTGGCAGACAAGAGACAGGCCTGTCTACACCCATGGCTCTGCCCCGTGGGCCCTGGATGGTGGGTGGTCTGACATAGGAAAAGACTGGGCCCCCTGGGATGAACCCAGAGCCCCGGCAGAGCCTGGCAAGCTACCTGTGGAGTATTCGATATGCCAAAAACAGTAACAATAATGGACCTCGTTCCCAATGAATGGAGACGTTATTGGCACCCACTCGAGCAAATCGATGAACAATGGGAAGAAAAGTGACAAGTGACTGTAAATGTGCTTGTTATGTTACGGAATATTGTTTTGCTGGCCTTCTCACTTTGCTTTTATCCATGCAACATGTGTATTTTGGGGGTTGGGTTTGCATTGATCCTGGCTTTGTGCTTGGAGGTCGATCACATCCAGAGTTTCAGGAGACTGTAGTGTTGGGTCAGCCCTGTGCAGAGCAAGTGTCTTGACCCCTTGTCCTCTCTCTCCATGTTGACATTTCTAGTTGAGTTCTCTTAGTTGTTTGTATGTTTGCCTCAGTTTCTCCATTGTCCTATGCATGAACTTCCAGGGTTTTTCCAATTTCCTGATTATAGATAACTTTGGTTATGCTGGGACTCTTCTTAGACATACTTTCAAGAATTTCTTTAGACTAGGGTCTCTTAAACTTCAACTCGAAAAGGAGGAGATTCATTTTATAATGCCAAGGTCTCCCTTTGTATACACACACACACACACACACACTCACACACACGTGTCTCAAAAATACTTCTCTTTGACAAGCACTCTAATAGAGTGGTATCTGTTCTGTTTTTACCTTGCCTATTTATTCTTTTTGCATAGTCAATTTTATTATTTTTATCTATTTATTTACTTGTTGTTTGGGGGCCATACCCTGTAGTGCTCAGGGCTTACTCCTGGCTCTGTGCTCAGGGGTCACTCTTGGAAGGCGTGGGGAACCCTATAGGATGACAGGGTTTGAGCCTGGGTGGGCCAGGTGTAAGGCCATAAAAAAATTTACAGAATGAGCTCCCCCTAGCACAGCTGACCATGAGGCTCCTGGGAGAAAAGATGGGTTTGGGGAGTGGGCTCATCACCTCTGTGGGGCCTCGGAAGCAACCGGATGAGACTCACTCATCGCCATAGCCGCCATTTTTTGCTGTCTGGATGCTACAATTCATCAGCGCTTGCCCAGGAGAGACACTGATCTCAAGGTCAGATTAACAGAGTATCCGAGTTCAAGCCCAGGTAGGCGGATCTCAGAGGCAGAAGTCACAGGGCATTAGTCAGATGGAGCTGGGGCCCCCTTCCCCTCTCTGTCTTGTCCTGGGGGCTGGGTGTCTCCACACAAGAACTGCCCCAGGGTGACTGACCATATCATGCAGAGACTCAGACACAATGGGGAGAGCTGGCATCTGGCTCTCCCCTAGCTCAGCTGACCATGAGGCTCCCCAAGTCGTGCGGCCACTTGTGGCCACGCAGTACATTCAAACTAGTGGAACCAATCGTGTCCTAGAATATACTACAATCCACAATGTGTAAGAAAGGGAAGGGAGAAGGGGAGAGAGAGAGAGAGAGAGAGAGAGAGAGAGAGAGAGAGAGAGAGAGAGGAGAGAGAGAGGAGAGAGCCTGGGTGGGTTCCAAGAACCTGCCATGGAGGCAGGCTGGGGAAGGGGGAGGGAGGTGGGGACATTGGTGATGGAAGATGGGCGGGGTGGAGGGATGGGTATTGGAACACTGTAAAGCCAAACTCGAACATGAACATCTTGTAATTGTATATCTAAAGGTGGTGTAATAAAATAATCAAAAAAATTTACAGAATGCTAGTTAGGGCTTGGTTCATTGATTTTGTGATCTGGTCTGAAATTTTTTATTCCTTTTTTAAAAATTTTTTAATTTTTACAATTACAAAGATATACAATTAGAAAGTTCATATTTGGGTTTTGGTCATACAGTGTTTCAGCACCCGTCCCGCCACCGTGTGCCCATCTCCTACCACCAACATCCCCGGTTCCCCCCCCCTCCCCCAGCCCTGCTCCATGGCAGGTTCTTTATTTCTTTCCGTTTCTCTCTCTTTCTCTTTTCCTTCCCCTCCAGACTATGGATTACAGAACATACATTAAAGGGTTGTCATGTGTATCTTTTTTGCTTCTATTTAATGCTCAGTTCTAGGTTGGCATTAGTACCCTCGACAATTGTTAGCACACTGTTCCATTTTATGTCTTATTCCTTTTTTTTAATTACAGAAAAAGTAGGATGTGACTGACAAAATGGATTCCGGACCTCAACCATGGGTTGCAGGATGGGTTTTGGAAAACACCCGTGTGATACATTCCAAGAGGCAAGACGTCTCGCCTGGCCCTCGGAGCGCCCTCTGGTGGCTGCAGGGAGCGTCAAGGGTCGAGCGCGTCAGGTGAGCGAGTCAGGTGTGATGGTCTAGCATAGACCATCTTCCTCAGGAACTTCATCTGTGCCGCGAAAATGTTGGCGCATGAGCACCGTTCAGGTCCAGTGGGGAAACGCACCTGGTTCTGGTGTTCCAGGGGCTGTGCAGTCGCCGGCTACTGCCACCTAGGGTAGAGACCTGTCCCCACCTGGGTCACACATGCTCAGGGGCCATCCTTCAGGTCGCAGTGACCTCTGTCCCTAGGTCCCATAGACAGGGTGTCCCAGGTCATTTTGATGAGAAGAAATAGGCCTGTTCAGCATAAACGGGGACCATGGCATCACGCCTGTCCCGGAAAGCAGTGCCTGGAGAAGTTGAATGCACTGGTGGATCAGAAACCCAGACTCCTGCCCACTTCCAAACTCAAGCTCTGTGACTTAGCAGTCCAAAGCTGGCTGCTTGGCTGGGAGTAGTTCACCGACTAGCATAGACGGCTGTGTCACCATATGGCACTTTTCATTGCTTCTAGAAACTGCTCTCTGAAAGAGGAATGGGACCCAATGCTGACCATGGATGGCCTGAGGAACACCCCCCGCCACCAACACACAGGACTGGAGACAGCATCAGCAAGCAGGCAAGTACCTCCCGGGGACTTTGATTTCTTGGTTCCCCAGGAGCTGAGTCACGGGCAGCTTGGAGCCCTTCCTCTGTGCTAACCTGTGTCCATTGTAAACGTTACACAGCTGCAGGGGCTGCACAGGCTCCCCCTCAGGGGGCCCGGGGTGGTGATGTAATTCTGTTGGAAGACCACAGTGGGTGATCGTACTTAGAAAATTCTGTCTCCAGCTAAGTCTGGGGCTGGGTGGGGCGGTTAGCTTAAAAAAGAAGAGGAGACAAGGAATTGGGACTGGTTTGAGGGTCACAGCCTAGAGTAGCACAAGCAAAGGTTGTTAAAAGCCATCAGAGTAGCTGCTAATAGAGAGCCTTCTAGCGCACATGTAATAGATCCGCTTGCTAATGGGAGTCTGGGAGCCAGGCGCCAGGCTGAGTACTTAAAAGCTGTTAAAATGCTCTGGGCCTAACTCTGAGACTCAGGGTTAGGGTAAGTTAGTGGTGAAATGGGTTAGAATGGCAGAAAGTCGCCCACAGAGCTCAAGGAGGTGTGGAACAAGCCTCACTCGGAGCCTCACAACTCTCCAGCTCGGGGCTTGGCAGACATTCATTTGGCTCCATGAAATCCGGATCAAGCCTTGAAAAGGGTGGGAAAACTCCCACCTACCTTCTTACCACCCCCCCCAAACTTCCTTGTTCTTCTCAAATGGCTTGTAGGTATGGTTAAGCTTTGACCTTAAAAAAGCCAGATGTCTTGAAAGAACTTGATTCCTTTCCTGTGACTCTGAGAAGGTAAAGTTTTTATTTTTTTTTTAAAGTGGGTCTCTAAGATCCCAGTAATTCATATCAGGAGCCTCTAAAGGTGGTTTGGAAACTAGGTTAATGAAAATACCTCAGAAGTCTTTATGAATATCAGGCAAAAGTTTAGGCAGGTCACCTTAATTATTCTCTCTGCCAGGAAAGCAAATTGGATTCAGCTGTTATAAATCAGTGAGTTTTGACTGATTATATCGTTGTATGGCTAAAAGCCTCAAAAAGGCTAGAGCTGTTTACTCCTGTTTTTGTCTATCTGTTAGACTCGATTTCTCTCTCTGCCTCTGGGTGGTATTACCAGAATCTGTTAAAAAAAAGTAAGGCTCTTTATTGCTTTGAAAGATATTAAGCATTTATATAAATGAAGTATCCTCGTGTCCTTCCGCACCATGAGGGCAACCATCTTCAGCATCCAGACTCCACAGCTCGTCAGAGCTCCACCCAACAGAAAAGCAGAACTCAAGCCCTGCTCATCAGAGTTCCAACCCCTACAGCAAAGCCTATTTCAAGCCCAGAGCCTTGCAAGAAGCCAGAGGAACCCCCGCACCCATGAGGGGCAACCATCTTCAGCATCCGAACTCCATAGTTTGTCAGAGCTCCACCCAAGACAAAAGCCCATCTCCCCATCATGCACAGCCATAAAGTGGCTGCGCAGTTCATCAGTAAATGCATGAACTAAGAGCCTACTATCAAGAGTATACCACCCGCATGGCAGAGCCTGGCAAGCTACCTGTGTCGTATTTGATATGCCAAAACCCAAGTAACAATTATAAACCTCAATCTCATGACCTGATGGAATGGTTTGAGTCTCTTCATGTTCCTGGAGCGAGCAGATGCCCTTGGGCTACACTAGCATGTGACAGGACATATGGAGATGTTACTGGTGCTCGCTGGAGGAAATCCAGCAATGAACAACGGGAAGACAAGTGATACAAGTGATCCTTGTGTCAGTGGGAAAATGGATTTTCCTGCGCTGATGGGTTCTTGAGTATCGTATGAAAGATCAGTACACAAACCTCTGTAGACTAAAGGTAAGAGTTTACTATGCAAAGTAGATGGGGCCAGGTCCTCTCAGATGTCCAGGCCTCTCCTTTACCTGTGAATGACATCACTGGTCCTCTCTGCTGCTGCTCAGTCGTGAATTACCTCCCTATCTCATCTCACTCATTTCCTGTGACCACGGCCAGGTCCTGTTCCTGTGTCGTTCTCTCTATCCCATGCACAATTTACTCTGTCCAGGCCACGGCGACATGCGTGTGGCGAGACTTCTGTGCTCAGGACATTGTCACGACCTGGGTGTCCGAGCCCTGCCTGTACCTGAGTGATCTGCCTGGACTGGGCTATTTGTCCATTGCACATCCTCACCTGACCCTGGGGTTCCTGGAAGGGAGGAGAGAGTTCAGAGAACGGGGGCGCAGGACTTCCTTATATCTGCCACCAAATCCCACTCTCAGCCCTCCCATTCCTCATTCTGATTGGCTACTTGTTCCATGGGCGGGATTTATAGTGACCTGGTGCTCTCCACTACCGATCCTGCTGTATCACTTGTAGAAAGTAAGAAACAATATTTTGTGAGCTTTGACCTAGGATACATTTTATTCTAGTAGAAGAATAAATAAAAAATAGTTGAAATTTGGTTTAATTAAGACTCAGCATGTCTATAGAATTTATTTGCATTAAATGTTTTTCTACCGAGGTTGATTACAAAGTCAAAACTCATGTTTTCTCTTACAGATTTGTGTACAAGAACAATACCTCAAGATGTTAACTATTTAAGATTTCATAATTTCCACCTATAAGTTATCTGAACATACTTCAAAGCAAGTAAATGAAGAAAAATTTGTAACTGAACTTTTAAAAATTTATTCTTTTAAGTGAACTTTTAAATGATAATACTTTTTTGTTCTATTTAAAAAAATAGCTGACAAAATATTTGTGGGAACTTAAAACCCTAAAGTTCTACTGAGAGTGGTTGAATGATGAATATGCCCAAATATTTAAGTAGTTACCAAATAGCATAAAATAGAATACTAGTTACTGGGTATACTTTTAACCTGCTTCTGACTTTCTCTCATAGACTAGCTAAAGACATGGGCTTGTTAATATGTTTTGTTCCATGTGAAAGCTTACCTTGAGGACATTCGAATTCTATAGACTGGTCTATTTACACTATACTAGTGTAATTGACAACTCATATTTGCTTCTTAGTTTTCCCTGGGAATTAAGGACTCTAAAACCTGTATCAGTTCTAATATGTGTGGCTAAAAGTCCCAGAAATAGGAAGGGTGTTCTTATGCCAGGAAAGGAGAATGTAATTTTGGTAAGGAAACTCGAGGAATAGAGATATATTTTTTTAGGGAAGAATAATTTGTCTTAAAAACACTATGCAGCAGTTTTTTTTTCAATCCGGCCCAGGTATGCTGAACCAGAGACTCTCAGACATGGGGCAGAGCTGCTACTTGCTCTCCCTGTGCCCAGCTGCTCATGAGGCGCCGGGAGGCATGGCGGGTTCTAGCCCTGGCCTGCCACCCCAGCAGAGCCTCACAACAAGCCGGACCACCCTCCCCTACTCCATGGGGCCCGCCATTTTCCACATCCGGACTTCCCTCTTGTCACAACTCCACCCAGCAGACCAGACTACCACAGCCCGGCTAGCATGGCTGCTAGCGGCCGCGTGGTTCATCAATGAATGCTTTATTTAGAGGTGACTACAACAGTATGCCACCCGCACGGCAAGCCTGGCAAGCTGCTCTGTGTAGTATTTGATATGCCAAATACCAGTAACATTTATATTAGGTCATTCCCGTGACCTAATATAATGGTTTGAGGCTCTTTATGTTCCTGGAGCAAGTGGATGCCTTTGGGTTCTACTTAGCATGAGACAGGACATATGGAGATATTACTGGTGCCCGCTCTAGCAAATAGATGATTAACGGGAAGATAGTGATAGTGATAGTGAAAAACACTATTCAAGAACATAAAAAGGAAAATAAAACCATTGGGAAAAATGTGAATGAATGGCTGAAGAAAAGAAGAGTTGTATTTGTGGAAAAGGAAGACTGGAATAAGAGGTACGTGATAGTCAGGTTGGAAAGAGGTTGCAATGGATTAAGTTTAAGGATCTAATATCAAAACACACTGGACCAAAACTGGAATTTGGATTTCTGTTTAAAGGACTAGGTTTATGAACTGTTGGTGTACTGTTGTTGAGAGAATTTGAAAGTTTTTTTTAAACCTTTTGAGTAATAGTTTATTATAGCACCACATATTGTCATCAGATCTTTGTTTATGCAAAGTACTTTAACATTCAGAGTTTTATTTCCAACTACATAACCGTCTGTACTTACGTAAAAAATATTTAATTTGGTTAGATAGTATCTTATGATAGTTACATGTTGAAATGTTTTCATGTTTTGATAATTTCCCAAAGCGAAATTCCTTTATCCCCACTTATTAATGTAAAACTGAATAACATGATGTTTTGGGGGTATAGCACAATGACTCAGCATTTATGAGAGTGTTGAATGATTAAGTTTGGTCAACATCTGTCACTCACTATCCATCATTATAATGCCTTATGACAACGCTTAAGATCTCTCTGCATCTTTGAAATACTCAGCACACCATTAATAGTGCTGTGCTCTGCAGTGTGTCCTGGTGGGTTGTATAACTGGGCACTGTCACCTCTGACCCTGTTGCTCTCTGCATCATTCTCCTTATCTCTGGTAGCTGCCTGTCTGGTCTATGTGTAACGAGTTTTATTTTTCCTTGTCGGTATTTTAGATTTCATATATTACTGAGTTCATGTGGGATGGGTATTTCTTAGATATTTTTTTTTCTGTATTAGTTAGACTATAGATAACAGATACGGGGCAGAGCGGCTATCAGCTCTCCCTGTGCTCAGCTGATCATGAGGCATCTGGGAGGGAAGACAGGTTCTAGCCCTGACCCGCCATCCCAGTAGAGCCTCACAAGAAGCCAGAGGAACCCCCACAGCATGAGGGCTGCCATTTTCAACATCCGGACTCCACAGCTCATCAGAACTCCACCCAAGAGAAAAACCGATCTCTCCCCATTATGCATGGCTGCTTCACAGCTTTGAGGTTCATTAGTAAATGCACAAACTAGGAGCCTACTACTAATAGTAAACCACACACACGGCAGAACCTGGCAAGCTACCTGTGTTGTATTTGATATACTAAAAACCAGTAACAATTATAGACCTCATTCCCATGACCTGAACGAATGGTTTGAGGCTCTTCTTGTTCCTGGAGCGAGAAGATGCCCTTGGGCAACACTAGCACATGACAGGACCTATGGAGATGTTACTGGTGCCCACTTGAGCAAATCTATGAATGAAGGGAAGACAAGTGATACAAGTAAAGAAGTAATTTTTGGTTTGTTTTGCTTTCTTGGGTCACACCCAGTGGTGCTCAGGGATTGCACCTGGCTCTGGACTCAGGAATTACTCCTGGCAGTGCCCCGGGATCCCTATAGTATGCTAGAGATGCAACCTGGGTTGTCAAATACCCTATGTGCTGTACTATTGCTCTGACTCCTGATTTTTATTAATATAATGTCCTTGAGTTCATTCTATACTGTTAAAATGGCAAAACATTTTTTGACTGAAGAATATTCTACTGTGTGTATATAAATGTATGTGTGTATATATGTATGTATGTTTTCTCTGCTTAAAACAAATAGGTATAACTATTGATCATCTATTCGTAGATATATTTTTATTCATAGAAAAGTATGAATCAGTGATGCTTCTATTTGATAGCTTAAAAGAAATCTATTTAAAAGCAGTAAATGAAATAATCTACAAATCTGAAAATCAAAAGTTCAACCATACAATATTTACCTGACTAGATTCTTTAAGAAAAAAAATGATAGAAAAGGCACAATCATTCAAAATACAGAAACGAACCCCTATATTGGTTCCAGCTGGGTGGCGCTCCCCAGGGTGGGGGCAGACGGGCAGTGAGAGAGCCTCAGGGTGCTGCTGTGGAGTCCCTGGGAATCCTCACAGGGGAAGCAGTTTCGGGAGCACTCAGCAGACTCCCTGCAGCCCCTCCAGGGTCTCCGTTGCTCTTCTTCCCCAGCACAGTAGGTGCCAAGGGCAGGGGCTGTTCCCCGCCTGCCTCTGCGCAGGGGGCACCGCCTAGACAGGGACCCCCATGATCATGTTATTTTGGGGCGAGCAGCTCTCTGGCTCTGTGGAGATGACTTGACCCGAGTAGCCACGTTCCTTTGTGACTGGGGCACGGTCCAGACCCGTCAGGTACATGCGCTGCTTCCCTCTGAGCCTGCAAGGGTCGGGAGCTGGACACATCTGATCTGTAAATCTGCATAGACCGCGTGTTCCTTGTACGATAATACTCCCTTGAATTGTTCACTTTTTAAAATATTTATTTATTTATTTTTACTTAAACACAGATTTCTTCGCTGTACAGTTGTCACAATCATTGTTCAACACCAGTCCCACCACCAATGTGCTCCTACCGCCATCGAATGCTACTGCCCCCCCACCCATTCCCTATCCCCATACCAGCTCCCATAGCTGGCTTCAGCAACATTGATCATTGCAACATATATATGGGAAAGGTCCTGGCATAGACCTGACGGCTCAACTGGGTGGTTTTGTTAACATGTCACGTGGCTGCTTTTGCAGCACGCCACAGGAAGAAGCTGTAGAGTTGTGTCTGGTCATTCTTCCCAGAGTTACTGATCAGTCTTTGTTCATGGTGGGTTTTGAATGGCATCTGTGCAGCTCGTAGTCATTTGGTCATTGGAGGTGGGGGATGAGAGGAGGGTCTGAACTCCCCCACTCCAATCCCAGTTGGCGTGCCCCCGGCAGCCCCGCGTGTTTGCTGGTCCTAGAAGCGATGATGAAACTGGCCAGGGGAAGGAACCAGTTTCCCCATCTCTTTGCTTCCTGGGCAGCTCTCCACAGTCAAGAGCTGTGGACATAGTGTGTCTTGTCATTCTCTTGGCATTGTAGATCAGTCCTGGTACCTGGTCGGGTTGTAGATGTCGTCTGTAAGGCTTGTAGTCAACACCTACTGGGTCATTAGAGGTGGGGGATGAGGGGAGGGACCTTGATCTCCACTCCAAGCCTAACCAGCATGCCCACAGCAACCCGCATGTTTGCTGGCCCTAGAAGCGATAGTGAAGCTGGCCTGGGACGGAACCGGTTTCCCCCTCTCTTTACTTCCTGGGCAGCTCTCCACAGGGAGAAGCCATAGCAGCTGTGCATCTGGTCATCGGGTCCCTTATTAGTCCTGGTAACCTGGTTGCTTGTAGATGACGTCTGCGAGGCTTGTGGTCATGCCCACTGGGTCATTGGAGGTGTGGGGATGAGGGAGGGCCTCAATCCCCCTTCCATGCCTAACCAGCACGACCACAGCAACCCATGTGTTTGCTGTCCCTAGAATTGTTCACTTTTTGGGAAATTAAACTTGGAGGTTCTCTGAATAAAACCATACCAACAAGAAGTGATGAAGGTGGCCTACATCTGGATGCAATGTTAGCCACTGTGGCCATGGCCACGCTGCCTGTGTACAAAGCCACCCCCCCCATAATTAACACCCCTGAAGAACACTCCATGTTCACCTGAATGAACTAGTGTTGTTTAAAACTAGTTTGTTGCTTTTCTTCTTAGCATAGATTAATGTCAGTCCCTTGATTTCTGCTAATGTGACCTGGGAAGATGGGCAGCATGTGAGCAAGGAGGACCCCAGTGTGGTCCCCACCACTGCAGCAGTTCACAATTCTGTAACCTGGCTTGCCTGGTTTGTTGCACGTGGACCAGGTTGTTTAACTGTTGCTGCTTCCTTAAAGGCGCCATCACTGGACATCTCACCTTCTTTTGGGCGCACTGCTGCAGGAGAGAATTCCAGTCAAGGGTCCAAGTGGGAGCAAGGATGTGGGAAAGCATCACTTCAGTGCCTTTTTCCATGAACTTGATCATCAATGGGTCTCGATCCATGATGCATGTTTGTTTGTCTTTGGACCACATCTGGCAATGTTCATTACTTACTCCTGGCTCTGTGCTCAAGGATCACTCCTGGCAGTGTTCGGGGATCTTGGTGGTTCTCGGAATTGAACTGGCGTTGGCTGCATGCAAGGCAAGCCTTCCAAACACACTGTACTCTCTCTCTGGCCCCACCACGTCTTTATTCAGATGCTAATGAGAACTTGGATCATTTCTGTGTCTTGATAATTGTAAATAATACAGCAATAGATACAGGTATATTCCTCCCTAGACTACCCCTTATCCCTTGAGTTGACAGTGCTCTGGGATGACTCCTATCTCTGTGCTCAGGGATCACTTCTGGTATGATTCAGGGAAACCATATGTGGGTCTGGGGAGTGTACCCAAGTGATAGTGTGCAGGGCAAGCACCCTCCCTGCCCGACTATAGCTCCAGCTCCCGGAAATGCTTTCTTATTTTTTTAAGCTTGATTTTGTTATCTGGGGTCTTTTATGGTTCCTATGTACTTTTAGTATTACCCCTTTCTGTAGGAAAAAGCAAGGGAAATTTGATGGGGCTTATTTAGATCTGCATATTGGGTACTGTGGACAGTTTAACTGTCCTTCCAGTCCACGACTGTGTAAGTTTTTCATTTCTTTGGGTCTTTAATTTCTTTCAAAAATCTACTCATTTGTGGTATGCGAATTTTATTTGTTATCTATTTTATTTTTGCTGTGTGGGTGGTATGTCTGTGTGCATTACTGCAAGCTCCCAGTCACCAACACCGGAAGAGAGACACTCCAGACCCACAGCTGGGCCCCTCCTGGCAAGCTACCCGTGTTGTATTTGATATGCCAAAACCAGTAACAGTTATAGACCTCATTCCCATGACCTGAAGGAATTGTCTGAAGCTCTTTGAGTTCCTGGAATGAGCAGATGCCCTGGGGCTACACTCAGCACATGACAGGATGTATAGAGATTTTACTGGTGCCTGCTCGAGCAAATCGATGAACAACAGGAAGACAAGTGAAACAAGTGATTTTATTTTTACCTTCTTGGTTAACCATTCTTTTGGATCTGAATGCGGTTAAGATCTTATTTAATCTAGAGAAATTTTTTTTTGTGTATTTGAAGCTTTACAGCGTTCATTTTTTTTGTGTGTTATTTCATTTTAGTCTTGATCTTTTTATGTATAGATGAAATCAAGGCACCCCAAAGTTCCCCTTCATCCCTCCTAATCCGGGTACCCTTTGGTGTGTCTTGCAAAGATACTCTGACACCCCCTCTCCCATTTTCATTGGATATTTCTCCCTATTGACTTTTGAGCTTGTTACATATTTAGAATATTATTCTCTCCCCAGATGAGCGAGTTGCAAATATTTTTACCCATAGTTGCATCTTCTCTTTGAATTTTGGTGCCTGGCGCAAGAGAGGCTGTTTTCATTTCTTCCTTGGGGCGACTGAGATCTCTGGCTGGGTTGAAGGATTCTCCATCAACCCCAGCTCCACTCTGCTGTATTGCTGTAACTCTTGGTCTCTAGTGAAAAACCTACCCCCTTTTTGGGGTCTGACACAGCCTCAGATTTGGTTTTGGGGACCTTCAGGCCAAAAAGTTGGGAGGTCTTGCTTGCACCTTGCTGGGCTGCGGAGTTCAGCCTGGTGCACTCAGGTGAGCCAGCTTGGAGATGAGGCAGTTTCTTCCTCTCCGCACCCCTCTACAGACGTGCGGGAATTCTGCTCACCCTCCCACCCCTCACCTCCATCACTCTCATGAATTCAGGAGCCCGCAGCAGGCATTTCTGCCCTACAATATGCTGTACCATTGTTGGAGGACATGTTTAGCTAATCTGGGAGTTTTGTTGTTTTGCTCACTCCCAGCTTAATCTTATTTAAGCCAAGGTTCATTCTAATGAGACCTCTCTTCTATGTAAACACTGCTAGGGGGTGTGGCAGTTACAGAAGTCACCTTGATTGAATAACTTCTGACTTATACATCTACTAAGACTTCTATGTTTTCTAGATTGGGCACAGCTCCTCTTTATACCCACTGCACCCAACGTGGGACAAGTTAGAATTTACCAGGGAGACTACCACCCTGGCTACGCTGAGACTAAGGAAGACTATAGGAAGGATCATACTAGTTTGCTCTAAGCAGGCGAGTATGACCCTTTCAGTACATGAGAACAAGATACTCAGAATCACCCTGGTGCAGATAATAATAAGGACCTTGTGGGTACCATCTAGATTACATGAAGCTCATGAAGTTAAGATGTATTACTTTATATCAGCCCCCTCTCTCTCCAGTGTTTTACATAAGAGATAATCTCGGATTAGTCCTTGGTGTAACCTTTGTTTATACCTGCAATAGGGTGTGGCCCTACACTCTGTTTAGGGTTCTTTGTTGGCATGACAACCTCCCGATTGGATTACTTTGGTGTATATAAGGGGCTGACTTGAGGCCCCTTCACCTTTGCCTTTTGGTTCCTCAGCCTTCAGCTTTTTGGCTCCTGCGGCTTTTGGCTTTTGGCTTTGGCCTTTTGCTCTTTGGCCTTTTGCTCCTTCTGGGTAGGACTCAGCTAGGGTGACATCCTCTCTCTTTGGTGGGAGACTTAGGCTCTTTTGTATGGTCTAAGTTTGGACCAGAGCTAGAGTTTGTTCATTATATTGGATTGCTGTGGAAGAGCTTTTTGTACTATTAAAAGCCATTTTTGGAACTGCACCGGACTCGTGAGTTTTCGTCTGTTCTCCGGCGTCCTCGGAGTTAGAAGACAACCTCTGTCCTGACATTTGTCGGGGACCCGGCGGCGTTCCCCGACATACCATAATTCACTCCGTGATCAGTACAAATTTTGTATGAATGTTTTTTTGCCAAAAAATGGGGGAGGATACAACAATTATATATATTTTTAAATTGCGCATGAATTACTGACACGGAATGCAATCATTCAGGGCGTGGTGGGCCTGCCGTGAAATCCCAGTGTCTGCTCCTCGGGCTGGGAATTTGACTTCTACCCACTTGGGGGTAGAAGCCTTCAGACAGTGGACTGTGTGAGAGGGAGGGTGGCAGGGGACTGCAGTTCCCACGTCATCTGACTGTTGGATCCCAGCAGAAGCCCAGGTTTTCTGCAGCTGTTACCTACCCACCCGGCATCTACTGATCTGCCTTTCACCAGGGCATGGCCGTTTCCATTGTAGCTGGAGAGAATGTGAAGGAGATGAAGGGAAGCCTTGGTTAGGGGAAATTGGGGACGCACCGCAGCCCCAGTCACTGGACAGTTGCCTGGAGGTGGCACAGGGCTCCAGGGACCGGGGGGGGGCGCGGCTATGTGAGGATATGGCGCAGGGGTGACGGTGTGGGAACATGGTGCTTGAGCTCCCCAGCTCCCCTGGGCAGAGGCAGAGCCAGCTGCTGCAGTCCCGAGCCCCCCCACCTCCGGCCCCTGATGCGGGGTTGCCCCGGAAGGGCTGTGCTAGCAGGTCTACAGCGGTGTGAAGGCGCTAATGAAGCGTGAACCGGCCTTGTCGGAGCCGAGCCGCCTGGGCACCGCCACCACCGCGCACCTTCCTGCCCATTTATTTATTTATATTCTTAATTAATGGAAATTTTGAGTCCCATTAGAGCAGGAGGAGGTGGTAATAAACAGCCGAGGCACTCGACAGGTGGGGCCAGAGGCGGGTGTGCAGAGGCCCCTCTTTCTGCTCACAGAGTCCAGCCTCATGTACGTGGCTGGCTAGGACTCAGGGCGGGAAGCTCTGTGGTCAGTTCTTGGTGGGGGAAGGGTCAGGATCCTTGTGGGCCTGGGATCCTGGGATTCTGAGGCAATTTGGGGCCACACCCGGTGATAGTCAGGGGTTACTCTTGACACTGCACTGGTGCTTGGGGGACCATATGGGATGCTGGGGATAGAACTTGGTGGATAGAACTTGGTTTGTCTGTATGCAAGGTGAATGCCCTCCCTTTGTGTTATTGCTCCAGCACCTTAACATCTTACTTTAGAGACCTTCCCTCGGCTCTGTTGGAATGTGGAGGTCCAGGTTGGGAGGCTGCCTCGCTGTGCAGCCTTTGGGCAAGTGAATTCACTTCTATGTTAGTCTTGGCAGTGCAAGGGAAATCTACTGAGTTCCTGAGATGACCACATGCTTTCTGCCTCCTTAAGGCCCACCTCATCTTGGGTATTGCCCACACCCCAGCCCAAGCCCATGATGCCCAATATAAAGGCAAAAGAGATGAATGTGGTGGAGAGAGGGTCGTCAGGCCAATACAGACATAATGTTTGCTTGGGAACAGGGTGAGCCCTGGCCAGGTGGGAGCATGGTGTCTGGGGCGCACTGGCCAACACTGCCCCCTTCCCCCCATGCCCTTCTACATGCTTGGGAGGAAGCTGCACTCCACTAAATGAGTTGGGAGCAAACGCGGAAGCCATCCTCTGCACCTTGTGATTAGCCGGTGGGGAGCCCAGCGGGCGCCTATTAGCTGATGAATGGAGCTTGCAGGCAGGGCAGGGGCACTGTGGGGTCAGGACAGTTTCCTGTTCTTGAGCACTAGCTCCTGCCCTACAGGACAGGCCTGGTGACCAGCTGGAGAGAAGGCTGGACCTCAGGACTCAGAGGATGTGAGCGCACAGGAGCCCATGGACCCACGGCAGTGGAGGGTGATTGAATCCCAGGCCCAGCTCCTGTCTCCTCCATGTGGGCCCAGGAGGACCTCCAAGAGTCCTGATGTCCCCACCCAGTGTCTCCCAGTGCAGGAAAGGTCCAGCTCTGGGTCCAGACTCCCTGCTCAAGGGGGCAGGGCAGCTTTTGGGGTGTCTTAGCTCCGGGGAGGAATCGGTTACTCTCCAAGCATGGGACCAGCATGGAGCAGAGGGAAAGGATCTGTCATGGGGGAAGGTTGGTGCCGCGGGTTCCAGCTCATCCTTACTGGTTAGCTGGGGCGTTGCTCTTCTGCTCTTCTCTCTGTCTTCCTGGACACTGGAGGGTCTGTGGAGACCAAGCGGAAGGGTGCTGTGTAGGCTTGGCCTCTGTGGTATGAAGATGGGAAGTCAGGCCAGTGGTTAGGGCTGAGCTGAGCAGCAGTGAGTGACTTTAGGAGAGGGACCTGGAAGATGCCTTGCTTCCCTACTGCTTGTCTATCTCCTGCTGTCCTCCCGTCTGCTCAGAAGGCACCTCTCTAACGCATGGTTCCTGCCCTATGAGCTTCTAGATTCCCAGTGTGGCATGGACCAGGTTCCCTGTTTGGAGTTGAGCTTGAGGTGAGGCAGTGATGGAAGATGGCAGCTTCAGTGGCAGATGCCTTTCCAGGGTGCGCTCTGTGGTCTGTGGACTCAGAGAAGGAGCTTTAGCTCTCTGGGTCCTTACTAAGTGCCTATCCTGGGCTAGGCCCTAAAGGGGCTAGTAGTGAGTGCCTTGCCCAGTCCATGTTACTCACGCTTCCGAAAGAAGCATGGAAGGGCCCCCAGAGGGTACACGGAACTATCCGAAGAGCCCAAGCATGTGGGTAAGCATTACCTAATGTGACTGCAAGTGACCACTTGACCCCGAGGCAGGAACTGCTCAAAAGCAGCCGAGATGGCAGTTGTTAATGTGGCGTGGGTGGGCCGGATTCCCAGACTGAAGCCCAGCCAGGTTCCCATGCAAGGTCAGTGCCCTATCCACTGCATTCTCTCTTTGGCCCCCACAAGTCACTTGGAAGTATTTCGTTGCTCTTCCAACCTGGAAGGCTCACCTTCCTGGAGGAAGCAATTTCTCCTTAATCTTTGCTCCTTATGACCTTGATGTCTCTTAATTATAGCTCTGGTCATGTTCTGTCCCTTTATTTCTCCAGTAATTACAATAATTATTCCATCAGCAAATCTTGTCAGTACAGCCTTCAAAATAAATCCCAGATGTGACTGCCAACCCTTCCTCCCTATCCCTCCAGGGACCTCCTCACTGAGACCTCCTCTGCGCAGGTCCCTGGCCTTCACGCCTGCCCCTTTGAGGGGCGAGCCACCCTTAGCAAGTGGAGTGAACACTCAGGGGCTACTGGGATGGATTTGTTGGGGTGCTTTCTCCATGGCAACAGAACCCAGAGGCCGTGGATAGGAGGTTGAAATATTTGGTGCAGAGGGTTGGAGAAGCTGGAAGGCCAAAAACGCTGGGGGTGGTGGCCATGGTGGAAACTGAGGCTCAACCTGGCTCTTCCAAGGAAGTGAGAATGTGGAGTTAACAGGGTCAGAAGCACAGGGGAGAGGATGGAGGATCAATGATGTGAGACTCGGCAGCCACAAGTGGGATTTACAGGCAGAGGAGAGGCCACGGTGGTCCTGCAGGCGAGAGGCACAGTGAGGCCATAGCTCTGCCCTCTGGGGCAGCAAGGCCAGGCAGGCAGGGAGAGGCTGAGTGAATAAGGTCCCTAAAAAGATCTGGGTGGAAGTGGGCCATGACCAAAGGGCCAGGAAATAACGCATGAGGGCAACTTGGCAGACAAATGTGGGGCTCAGGAGACAGCGCGGGATGGGGTTTGGGGGCATCAGAGAAGGAGGCTTGGAGGGGCTGCGGCAGGGGACTGGCCAAGGCCAAGGGTGAAATCTGTGTGTCATTTTCCCCTTTAATGTAAGGGAGCTCAGGGGAAAGCTGTGGGAGTGGAAGTAGCTTAGGAGAAGTTCTATTGGGGATTGCTTGCCCATGGGACATTGGGGATCACCAGGATTAATATAACTGGGAATGTGGGGATCACAGGGATTAGTATAACTGGGAAGGTCGGGATCACTAGGATTAATATAGGGAATGTTCCAGTTAACTGCTCTGCAACCCAGCCCATGACTGAAGACAGCCTCATGTGAAGGTGCATTTTGGGAGTCTTTGACTTCTTGTCCTGCCTTGAGGATTTATTGCCTCTAAGGAACAGGAATTTAGTACTTGGGGGTGGGGGCATGACTGTTTTCCTAGGAGCTAGTGTGGCTTTGTTGACACTTCCTCTCTCTGGGACCTTGTTGATGTCAGCCCTGCACATCGGCAAGCAGGCAGTTACAGTTGAGAGGGAGCCTTCAGAGAAAACCCACCACGGGACCCACCAGCCTCAGGGTGCTAGGCCAGGGGTCACAGACAACAGCTGTCCCCAGTGGAGGCGGGACTGTCACCACTTCTAGAAGAGGAAGCTGGAGCAGCAAAGGGGAAGCGCTGAAGATGGGCCGCCAGCTGGGGATCCACCAGTGGCTTCTGTGGGTTACAGGCCACCACCTGGTGGTGGGTGTGGTTCTGTTTTCATGGAAATGGGTGAAGTCTTAGTTTTAGGAGGAGAGATTTCCTCCCCACCACCGCCCCATAAAATCAACGGCACATTTGTGTAAAGAACACAGCAAGGGTCCGTATCTATCTCCAATCCAAATATTACCAAGCAAGGCCACTTTATTGATATCAAAAATATTGGGCTGGACCAGAGTGGTGCTGAAAAGCGGGAAATGATCCCATGGCCCTGTTTCGGCTCTGCTCAGATGGTTTAGCCACCAAGTGAACTCCTGAGCTAAAAAAGATAACAGTGAGGGAGCTAAGCCCCTTTTGGGCCCCGAACAATTAAACTGGTGTTATAAAAGTGTCTGTTTAATATTCCAACAGCGAATAATTTTTTTTTATAGCAGTAGAAATTTTGTAATATCTTAAATAGATTTTGAAATGCTCGAATTATGTATGCCATTACGCCTAATGATGTCTTATGGATATTGGCGAAGTATCATAATATAGAAGACTTGAAAATTCCTCGAGTAGGAAAAATCTCCGAATGCTTGATTCGCAACAAGGACTCTCCCTCCGGGCATTTCCTGTGCTAATGGGGGGCTTGGTCTCATTCGGAGCAAGATCAGCACATTGTAGAAAATCCCACTGGACTTTTTTCTATTTTTAATATAGCAGTGGGTTAATTCCTTCCAGTTTCCAGATAGGGGTATTTTCCCTTTCATGGAGTCCCATGGCTGCTGGCTTTGTGCCATCATAGACTAGGAACAGGGATTGTCTCCCTGGTTACAGGTGGACAATTATACATTTTCTCGTGCAGTGTTCAGTTCTCAGGGCCAAGTGACCCTCAGAGGTGGTGCCCCTAAAGCCCATTTTACAGAGGGAGAAACTGAATCCCGGGAAGGTTGACCTTAACTCTCGGTTACAGGTGCTGGTTCTCACTGCAGCCCTGCCAGAGAGGAAGCAAATTCGGGGAGCGGCTCAGGGGAAGTGGTGGGGGTGCTGGCATTTGGGTTACTGAAGCCTCTTTCCCCCCCTTCCTGCAGACAGGAAAGCCCTCTGATGGGGGTCTTACCACTGAGCCACAACCCTGGCCCCTGGTTTTCACATTCTTGTTTTTGTGGGTACACTTGGCTGTGCTCAGGACTGACTCCTGGTACTGTGCTCAGGTATTCCTGGTGGAGCTCGGGGGACCCTATGCAGTGCCGGGATTCCAGTTGGAGTCTGCCAGGTGAAAGGCAAACACCTGAATCCCTTTATGATCTCGTGGAGCCTGGTTCCATGTTATATTTGTATTTGCTTTTGGGCCACATTCGGGCGGTGCTCAGGGATTTTTGCTCAGGGGTAAACTCCTGGTGGACTCAGGGGACCATTTACGGTGCTGAGGATTCAACCCAGGTCAGCCGCATGCCAGGCAAGTGCCCTTCCCACTGTGCTCTCTCCCGGCTTAGGTGGAGACTGTGAGTGTGTCTCAACAGGTGATCACCGTGTCCTTGCTGTCCCTCGTGTAGGCATTAAAGTCTCTGAGACAGTCCTTTGCCTCTGTGAAAGGGCACTTCTCGCACTCCAGGTTGGCCGTCAGTGTCTGCGGCCAGTCTCACCACAGGCTGGTCAGTTTTCCTGCTCTGGCCCAAGCAGTCTCTCTCATCCTGTGCTGTTTCCTTCATTTCTGCATCCGCCTTTGTTATGCTTTTCCTTGGCTTCGGGCTTCGCTGGCCCTTTTCTCTCTCTAGTTTATTCCGCTGGGAGCTGATGGATTCTGCTGCGCTTCTCTTCAGACCAGGGATTCTGGACCACAAAGCTTCCCCTAATTCTGGGCTGGTGGCACTCCACATGTTCCAATGTGGGAGCCTTTCATTCAGTTCAAATTTCTTCATTTTCCTCCCCCTTTCTTGTTTTGACCCTCGAGGACCCGTTTTTGTAGGATCTGGGCATTGGGCGTTTGAGCTTTGTGACTGGTGCCTAATTGAGAGTCTGTGGTGGTCCCAGTGCAGGCAGTGTTTGCTTTGAGGCTGGTTTCCCATACCAGAATGGGGCTTTTTATTCCCCAAACAAGACAGATAAATCCCTTCGAAGGCAGTCGGCTTGCAGGGTCCTTGTTAGCGATCTGTTTTCAGGAGACCCATCCAGATGGTCATGGATCCCGAGACTCACTGGCAGTAAGCCTCTGTGCTTGGGTTTCTTCACTCCCCAGAGCCTGTCTGTGGGGTGGGAGGGGTGCCGGGGCTCATCCAATGCAAACAGGCCCCTGCAGGCTCCATTCCATAGTGTGGGAGGGAGAAGTGCAGCCTTCGCAGCCATGTGCTCTGAAGTGACGGAAACAGGGCTGGAGTGATAGTACAGCCTGCAGGGCTTTTACCTTGCACACAGCTGACCTGGGTTCGATCCCCCAGGAGTGATCCCTGAGCACAGAGTCAGGAGGTAAGGCCTGAGCAATGCTGGGTGTGGACCCAAAACCAAAACAGGCTGGATGAAGCCACATCCAAAAGGTTGAGTATGGCTCCAGGCACATTGGATTTCCTGGTTCCTGAACTTGCCCTATGGTTGTTCTGTTGTTGTAAATGTGCATCTTTCTGTCCCAGAGGGAGAAGACAGAGAAAGACCCCTAGAACACCCCTTGGTCACTGCCTCAGTCTCCACCCCATGCGTCCAGGTTCAGATCTTTGCTCAAAAATCCAAACCAGTTTTACCACCTGTGTCCACATCCCCCAGCCGGTCCTGAGGTTCTCTACTCCCCCACTCCTCCACAGCAAACTCAAAAATTCTCTTTTTTTTTTTTTGGTGGTGGTGGGGGAAGCCACATCTGGCAAATCCCAGGGGTTACTCCTGACTCTGCACTCAGGGATTACTTCTGGTAGGTGTGGGGAGACCGTATGGGATGTCAGTGATCAAGTCCGTTGGTCATACACAAGAATCACCCTCCCCCATTGTACTATGGCACCAGCCCTAATTTTTATTAAAAAATGATTCTAGTTTGCACCTGATGTTTTTGCTTGTATTGACCATCATGTTTTTTTATTTAATATTTTTATTATATCACCATGAGGTATACAATTACAAAGATGTTCAGGTTTGGGTTTCCATCATACAGTGTTCCAGCCCCCCATTCCTCTACCAGTTGCCCCTTCCACCACCCATGTCCCCAATTCCCTCCCCTGTCCCCTAGCCTGCCTCTATGGCAGGTTCTTTATCTCTTTCTCTTTATCTCTTTTCTCTCTTCCTTCTCTTACACATTGTGGATTACAATACATACATTTAGAGGTTATGATGTGTATCTTTTTGCCTGAATTTAATGCTTAGTTTTAGGTTGGTATTAGCACTTTTTGACAATTATTAGCACTCTGTTCCCTTCTCTGTCTTACCTAACCTCTGACCCCCACACATTTGTATAATTTTCACCTTTGACAAGACCCCTAATCCATGTTTCACCTGACCTTGGATATCGGTATTGTCACTGTATCACTGTCTTCCCATTGTTCATCAATTTGCTCGAGTGGGCACTAGTAACATCTCCATTAGTCCTGTCACAAGCAAGTGTAACCCAAGGGCATCTGCTTGCTCCAGGGACAGGAGGAGCCTGAAACCATTCTTCAGGTCATGGAACTGAGGTCCATAATTGTTACTAGTTTTTGGCATAACAAGTAAATAAAACATGGGTAGCTTGCCAGGCTTTGCTGTGTAGGTGGTATAGTCTCAGTAGAAGGGTCTCATCTCGAGCATTTACTGATGAAACTTAAAGGGGGAAGATCATTTTGTATTGGAAGAAATACAAAACATAAAATACAGGGAAAATTTGGTATCATAATATGTATATATGTATATATACATATATATACATATATATTTATGTCATGCAAATAAATGCAGTCATTCTATATCTGTCTTTTTCCTTATGGCTAATTTCACTCAACATAATCCCCTCCATGTCCATCCATTTATAGGTAAATTTCATAACTTCATTTTTCCTAACAGCTGCATAATATTCCATTGTGTAGATGTACCACAGTTTCTTTATCCAGTCATCAGTTCTCAGGTACTCTGGTTGTTTCCAGATTCTTGCTATTGTGAATAATGCTGCTATGAAAATAAAGGTGCAGATGGTGTTTCCACTGTGTGTTTTTGACTTCCCAGGGTATATTCCCAAGAGTGGTATGGCTGGGTCAAATGGGAGCTCAATGTCTAGTCTTTGGAGGAATATCCATATAGTATATGGTATATATCCATATGGTATAGCCTTTTCATAAACGTTATACCAGTCGACATTCCCACCAACAATGGATGAGAGTCCCCTTTTCCCCCCACATCCACACCAGCACTTGTTCTTGCTCTTTTGGGATATGTGCCAGTCTCTGTGGTGTGAGATGATATCTCATTGTTGTTTTGATTTTCATCTCTCTGACGATTAATGATGATGAGCATTTTTTTCATATGCCTTTTGGCCATTTGAATTTCTTCCTTGTCAAAGTTTCTGTTCATTTCTTCTCCCCATTTTTTTGATGGCATTGGCTGTTTTCTTGTAAAGTTCTACCAGTGCCTGGTATATCCTGGATATTAACCCCTTATCAGATGGGTATTGGGTGAATATTCTTTCCCATTCTGTGGACTGTCTTTGTATATTGGTCACTGTTTATTTTGAGGTGCAGAAGCTTTTTAGTTTCATGTAGTCACAATATGTTTATCTTTGATTCCAGTTGCTTTGTTAGTGGTGTTTCATCTTTGAAGATGCCTTTAGCTTCAATGTCGTGGAGGGTTTTTCCTATATTTTCTTTAACATGACCATCATGGTTTTGACGTACATAGTTGCCTGATCTGATACCACCCACTGCCAAGACTGACCCTGTGATTACTGCTTGTTGCCTTTATTCTTCTCCTTCTTTTTTGGTATTCTCTTTCCTAGAGCTCAAGGTCAAGGTTTACTATCATTTGCTACCTACCACTACCTTGTCTTGTTTCTTTATACATCACAGATGAATGAGCTCATCCTTGCTTGTCCTCCTCCCTATGAGTTATTTCATTTAACACCAGATCCCTCCAGTTCCCATGTTGCACCCACCTGCAGAATTCCATGCTTTTTCAGAGCCATGTAGTATTCTGTTGTGTACAGAGTCCACCACTTCTTTATCCACTCCCTTTGTCATTGGGCATTTGGGGTGTTTCCACTGCCTGGCTACTGTCCTAAGCTTTGCAAGGGACCTAGGAATGAACACATTTTTTTCTAAAGTTTTTTGTTTTTGTGTGTGTGGGAGCTGACAACCAGTAGAATTGCTGTCTATCCCTGGCCTTTCAGTGTTCACTCCTCCTCTTACTCCCTGCCCTGTCTTCTGCCCACAGGCACTGGGAGCCAGGAGTGGTTTGTTCCAAATGCCAGTCACTCATGCATTCATGTTAATGAATGCACACACACTCAGAGGCACGAGCTGTTTGAATCATAGTTAAGACCAACTTCAGGGCAAAATGCTGACCAGCCAGTGCCCCCAACTTTGGGTATCTTGAACACAGCCCCTCTGAACATAGTCGTACTTTGTAATAAAAGTTTCTTGGAATGTGCATGGCTAAAGGGGCTGAAGGACCACATTGGGGAACACATGGGCAACGTCTTCATTACAGACTCAGGTATATTCTGTGCTGGGTCAGGCAGGGTTGGGGTGAATGGGGCTGGAGTTGCCTAGGGAAGCTTCAGAATGTGGAAATATGAGCAAACATCACTTAAAAAAAGAAAAGAAAGACTTGCCTGGTAAATAATGCCCGGAGAGTCTATATTTGTGATAGGGATTTCAGTGGAGCAAAGAGGATAAGAACTAAAGTTAACAAGCAGCTGGTTAAAAAAAATCCATAAGCCTTTAAAATTCCACCACCTCAACAGCTTAGTAAACCCGCAGACAAGGACTTAATGTCCCCATGGTGAGATGCAACAATTTTCGCAAATTTTCTTCGATGGAAGTATTTTTTTTAAGGTAATCAGTCTTTTATAATAAGTACACTTTAAACATTCATCCCTGAGCTAGCCGCAATATGTAAAAGAAGGGGGGAGAGAGATGCACAGACAGAAAGAGAGAGATAGAGAGACAGAGAGAGAGACAGAGAGAGAAAGAGAGGATAAGGGGGGGGTGCCTGCTATTGAGGCAGCCTGGGCGTGGGCGGAGGTGGTGTGGGTACATTGGTGGTGGGAATGGGGCACTGGTGGAGGGATGGGTGCTGGAATACTGTATTACCAAGAACCAATTGAACACCTTTGTA
The DNA here is from genome assembly GCA_021461705.1 of Cryptotis parvus. Classification (NCBI taxonomy): domain Eukaryota; kingdom Metazoa; phylum Chordata; class Mammalia; order Eulipotyphla; family Soricidae; genus Cryptotis; species Cryptotis parvus. Next base: position 498 of record JAJIBD010010720.1, on the reverse strand, counting down.
ACTGTATGTTTCACTGTGGTACAATAAAAAATTAAAAAAAAATTCATCCCTGAGAACATGATGGAAGCATTTTTTTAATTGTTCCATTAGCGATGTAAAGTAAATTATTGTGGGTCTGCTAAGGGGGAGTCTTGAGGGGTAGTTGAGAAAATGGAGACAATGATGGAGGGGAGGTGACAGTGGTGGTGGACCGTTGATAAGGGTAAGATAGAATAATGAATAATGAATAATTAATAATGAATGCCTGTCACGAACAACTGTGCAGACCACAGTGTTTAAATAAACTGGGGAAAAAAAAAACTCCACCCATTTAAAAATAAGTGTACTTTAGTGCCTTTTGATCTGTTGTCTTAAAATGAAGCCAAAATGGAGCTGTAGAGGTAGTACAGCAGACAGGACACTTGCCTTGTATGTGGCCATTCCTGGCATTCCATAGGGTCCCCTGAGATTGCTGGGAGTTATCCAAGAGTACAAAGCTAGAGTAAACCATGAACACTG
>JAJIBD010010719.1:0-39072 GCA_021461705.1 Cryptotis parvus | reverse complement strand
CCCCTCCGGTTCTCTTTTATCGCGACAGGAATCACCCATCCTGCAGTTCTGTGCTTTATTTGGTGAAGGCCGTTGGCTAGTTTCTTTTTCTTTTCTTTTTTTTTGCTTTTTTTGGGTCACACCCGGCAATGCTCAGGGGGTTACTCCTGGCTCTGCACTCCTGGCGGTGCTCGGGGACCATATGGGATGCCGGTGAACACAGGCCGGCACAGGCCGGCCGCATGCAAGGCAAACGCCCTACCCGCTGGGCTATCGCTGCGGCCCCGTTGGTTAGTTTCTGCACTGGGAAGTGGCCGGGAGCCTGGAGCTCAGAGCCAGAGGCCTGCGCTCTGCCGCCCGCCCGTGAAGGCTACCTTCCTACCTTCCTACCTGTCTAGCTTTGGGGCCCCACTGGGCAGTCACCGGGGCTTATTCCTGGCTCTGTGTTCCGGGACCCTCCATGGTGCTGTGGGTCTGAACTGGGCTGGCCCTGTGCAAGGTAAGCACCGTAATCCAGTACTATGTCTCCAGCACCGAGGCATGGTCTTTCAGAGTGCCTGCAGGGGCAGGAAGACAAGGCAGCAGGGAGGGCAACGGCCCTACCCACGGCTGGTTTGGTCCCGGCACCCCATAGGGGACCCCCAGCCTCACCGGGAGCGAGGGATCCGAGTGCAGAGCCTGGAGTCAGCTCTGAGCACCGCCAGATGTGGCCCGAGCGCCAGCCCCCAAGCAAAAGTCCTTCCCCACAAGTCCGCAGTGGTTGTGCGTCCAGCACGCGGCTTCTGCCGTGATCACCCCCCACACCCCCCCATCAGCGTGATGAGCCGGGACCGAACTGTTCACTATCTGCGCATCAGTGTCTCCAGTGCGCCGGGTCACGCCCCCGCCACAGCCTGTGCTGTGATTGGGCAGCTTCGGCCGCTGGCTCCCGTCCTATTGGCTGGCCTTGGTCGTTGATTCCCGTCCTATTGGACAGTTCCCTCCGGGCTCCGCCTCTTCCGCTTCCCTTGCCGTGTGCATCCTGTTTCCGCGTCCTGTTTTCCTGTGCGCTAAACTGGCCCCTTCCGTGGCTGCCTGGTCTGGCCTCCCCCATGTTCTTCCCGAGTCTGGCGCCATCCGGCCGCGGTTGTTGCTTTCGGCTTTCCTGCGCCCTGTTTAGGGGCCGGCTCTGCCCCTTGGAGCAAGCCCCGCCTCCGCTGCAAAGGTTCCTGACGTGCGTTCAGGGGACCCCTCCTGCTCCCCGGGCAGGGGGCGGACTCTGGCCACTCCTACCTGCGGGGAGGCACAGGCCAGCCTGCCGGGCAGCTGCTGGGCTCCTACCTGCGGGGAGGCACTGGCCAGCCTGCCGGGCAGCTGCTGTGCTCAGCTCCGCTTAGGGGGCCGTGCCCCGCTGCAGATCTGGGTCAGTGTGTCACGCCCCCGGTTGGCTTGGAGGAATGACGCGGGGCAGGGACCTGGACCCCGTCTCTCCGTCAGCCCTGCAAGACCTTCCCGGGGATTTGGGGGTTCAGCAGCTGGGGGGTCGTGGATGTGTTCGTTCCATGTCCGGGTGCTGATCTGAACTAGTTCGCCCTCTCGCACCCCTCCAATTTTATTTTTATTTTTTGGTTTTGTTTTTGGGCCACACCTGGCAGGTACGCAGGACTGTTTTCTGGCCTTTAGGTCCCAACCGCAGTCCTCTGGGGTTACTCCTGTCTCTGCACTCAGGGATCCCTTCTGGTGGTGCTCTGGGGACCCTGGGGGATGCCAGAGACCGAACCGGGTCAGCCTGTGCAAAGCAAACGCTCTCGGTGCTGCGCTCGGACTCTGACCCGGGTGCTCGGGACCTAACTCCTGCCTCCAGCGCTGCACTCGGTGGTCACTCCTGAGTGATCAGGGGCCGTGTGCCTGGGGTGGAGCTGCTTTCCCCGGGCGTCCAGCCACCCCTCTGGACATCTCTGTTCCAGCACATGTTCCAGGACAGTCGGCAGAGCCTAACAGCCCAATTCCGGGCCCGAGTTCCGAACTCCTTTCTCAGAGGGACCCTGTGTTGTCCAGCACGAGCTGGTGCCCCCGTCTGCGGAGGGTCTGTTCTAGATGTCTCCATGATCTCGGGTCCCTGGGAGGGGTCTGCTTCTCTTCCTGTGCGCCTGCGGAGTGTCACACCACCCCCGCTAGGCTGTGGCTTAGGGGTTTGTTTTGTTTCTCATGCGGTGTGTGGGTGGGGATGGGGCAGGTCGTATCGGGTTTCCTCCTGCTCTGAATGAGCAAAGCCGTGAAATGGGAGGGGGTGTCGAGCCATAATACAGCCTTGCACGTGGCCACCTAAGTTCGCCCCTGGCATCCCTTATGTTCCCTTAGCACCACCCGAGCAATTACTGAATGATTCAGTAATTATTTTTTTTCCTTTTTGGGGTCACACCCAGGGATGCTCAGGAACTACTCCTGGCGGTACTCGAGGACCTTATGGGATGCTGTAGATCGAACCGGGTCGGCTGTGTTTAACTTAAGGCAAATGCCCTTCGCTTGACTATCTCTCTGGCCCATACTCAGTAATTCCCCAGTGTAGAGCCAGAAGTAACCCCTGAGCATTGCTGGGTGTGACCCAAAAAGCCAAAAAAAAAGTGATTTGGGGCCCCCCAGGAGCAGGCCTTCCTTTTTTCTGGGGTGGACATGTCGCTAGGGGAGCCGCAGGGCTGGTCCAGCCCTGCTGACATCCGGCCCCGCGCCCCGCAGGGGCGCTGCTCCTCCGGAGGGTCTCGCGCACTTCACCGTCCGGCCAGCAGGGGGCGTGCGGGCTCCAGTTTGGCTCCTTTGACTCAGTTTAATTGCCATTAAGGTACCACCCGTGACTTGCGATACTGGTCTCACTCATAAAACGTTTCACAGCTCGCTGTAGTCCCAGCGTTTCCCCGCCCCTGCTGTACCCCTGGTGGACCCTGGCTGACCCTGGCCAGCTGGCTGGTCGGCCCAGGGCTCCAGCTTGGTGCTCCTGTACTGCTTACGGCCTGGAGTGCTTGGGGCCACCCCTTGCAGCCCGAGGGTTTGGCTTTGGGACTTGTGCATGCTGGGTCTGTCCTGCCCCCCGAGCTAAGATGGGCTCCTTTTAGATGGGGAGATTTGGGGTCCAGCAGCGATAGGCTCCTTCTGACTGTGCTAAGGGACGCCATGCGGCAGTGTTGCGGGGTATGGTGGGGTGTCGAGCTGGTGTCAGCCAGACACAGCAGGCCCCTCTGCCCGGTTTAACATAAGCTGGTGAGGCTCAGCCTTCTGCTTGGTCTGTGGTCAGGGTTCACTCCTGGCAGGGCTCTGGGCCCCTATGGGGAGTGCAAGGCCAGCTCCCCTCCATCATTACCACACGCTCCTGTGGCTCTTTCTTTTCTCCAGGTGGGGTAGCTCAGCCTCAGTTCTAGGGGCACTGTCAGTGGAGCTCTGCAAAGCCATCATGGGCACTGTGGCACGGAGCCGCCGCCTCCCCTGATGCCAGACAGGACACTGCACTGACCGTAGCCATATGTGCCCAGTACCTGCTGGGCACCTGCTGGGGCCCATTACCAGGCTGTTCCCTCCCAGCCTGGTCTCAGCCTTTCGTCCTCCTCTCGCTTATCTTCCTCTGGCTTTATTTCCAACATGCTGTCTCGGAGAAGGTCTGGAGGTCACGTTGTCTTTGCCCTTTAAAAAGCACCCAGAGGGCCGGAGCGATAGCCCAGCGGGTAGGGCGTTTGTCTTGCACGGCCGGCCCATGCCGGCCCGGGTTCGATCCCCCGGCATCCCATATGGTCCCCGAGCACTGCCAGGAGTGATTCCTGAGTGCAGAGCCAGGAGAAACCCCTGAGCATCGCCGGGTGTGACCCAAAAAGCAAAATAAATAAATAAATAAATAAATAAAAAGCACCCAGAGGGACGGAGTGATAGCCCAGCAGGGAGGGCATTTGCCTTGCGTGCCACCAACTCCGTTCTATCCCGGCATCCGATATGGTCCCCGAGCACTGCCAGGAGTAATTCCTGCATGTAGAGCCAGAAGCAATCCCTGAGCATCGCCAGGTGTGACCCCTCCCCCAAGAAAAATAATGAAAAGCACCCGAGATCTCCTGTGCTCCGAGACCCACACTCTGATGGGCTCCCCCAGAGGCCTGGGATCCGCAATGCCCGTGCCAGTCTCTGGCCTGCAGGGTCGTGGCCGGACAAGTGCCGCAGTGACCACCTGTGTCCCTCCCTTGCTGCCGCCCCTGCCCACATGCTCTGCTGCAGAAAGTGCTGGGGCTCCCGGCGCTCTGGCGCCTGCCTGCCTGCAGACTGGGCAGATCCTGCGCTGCTCCCCGGCTCAGGAGCTGGGTGTGTCCACGCTCTGAGTGGCCGGGGCAGGCCAGGAGCTGACCCTCTCCAAGGGCCCAGGGCCTGTGTGACCCCCTCCCGTGTGCTTGCCGAGCAGCTGTCACAGGCGACGCGGTGCTCAGGGGACCTGGGGCCCTTCTGGTAGCTCCTGGGCAGTCGGGCCAGGGGTCCACACAGGCATGAGGCCGGGTGCTGCTGCCTGAGTCCTCCAGGATGTCCGCGGTGTCCACAGTGCTTGGGGTACCTGGACAGCTGGGGGAAAGGAGGCCCTTAGGTGCTTCCCAGGAAGTGGCGACGGACCCCCTGACCGGGGCCTGCGGAGGGTCCCCTGGCATGGCCAGAACCGTGCTACCAGCATTGCTGCCCTCAGGACTCTCCTTCACAGCTCTGTGGGGATCACCGCAGGCTGTGTCTTACGGGAAGGGCCTGGGGGGCTGTCGGGAAGGGGCCTGGGGGGCTGTCGGGAAGGGACCTGGGGGCTGTCGGGGAAGGGGCCTGGGGGCTGTCGGGAAGGGACCTGGGGGCTGTCCGGGAAGGGACCTGGGGGCTGTCGGGAAGGGGGCCTGGGGGCTGTCGGGGAAGGGACCTGGGGGCTGTCCGGGAAGGGACCTGGGGCTGTCCGGGAAGGGGCCTGGGGGGCTGACCAGGAAGGGACCTGGGGCTGTCGGGAAGGGACCTGGGGGGCTGTCGGGAAGGGACCTGGGGCTGTCGGGAAGGGGCCTGGGGGCTGTCCAGGAAGGGGCCTGGGGGCTGTCGGGAAGGGACCGGGGCTGTCGGGAAGGGACCTGGGGGCTGTCGGGGAAGGGACCTGGGGGCTGTCGGGAAGGGACCTGGGGGCTGTCGGGGAAGGGACCTGGGGGCTGTCCGGGAAGGGACCTGGGGGCTGACCGGGAAGGGACCTGGGGCTGTCGGGGAAGGGGCCTGGGGGCTGTCCGGGAAGGGGCCTGGGGCTGTCGGGGGAAGGGGCCTGGGGGCTGTCCGGGAAGGGTCCTGGGGGGCTGTCGGGGGAAGGGACCTGGGGGCTGTCCGGGAAGGGACCTGGGGGGCTGTCCGGGAAGGGACCTGGGGGCTGACCGGAAGGGACCTGGGGCTGTCGGGGGAAGGGGCCTGGGGGCTGTCGGGAAGGGGCCTGGGGCTGTCGGGGAAGGGGCCTGGGGGCTGTCGGGAAGGGGCCTGGGGCTGTCGGGAAGGGGCCTGGGGGCTGTCGGGGAAGGGGCCTGGGGGCTGTCCGGAAGGGGCCTGGGGGCTGTCCGGGAAGGGGCCTGGGGCTGTCGGGAAGGGGCCTGGGGGCTGTCGGGGAAGGGGCCTGGGGGCTGTCGGGGAAGGGACCTGGGGGCTGTCCGGGAAGGGACCTGGGGGCTGACCGGGAAGGGACCTGGGGCTGTCGGGGAAGGGGCCTGGGGGCTGTCCGGGAAGGGGCCTGGGGCTGTCGGGGAAGGGGCCTGGGGGCTGTCCGGGAAGGGTCCTGGGGGCTGTCGGGGAAGGGACCTGGGGGCTGTCCGGGAAGGGACCTGGGGGGCTGTCGGGAAGGGACCTGGGGGCTGACCGGGAAGGGACCTGGGGCTGTCGGGGAAGGGGCCTGGGGGCTGTCGGGGAAGGGGCCTGGGGGCTGTCGGGGAAGGGGCCTGGGGCTGTCGGGGAAGGGGCCTGGGGGGCTGTCGGGAAGGGGCCTGGGGGCTGTCCGGGAAGGGGCCTGGGGGGCTGTCGGGAAGGGGCCTGGGGCTGTCGGGAAGGGGCCTGGGGGCTGTCGGGAAGGGGCCTGGGGGCTGTCGGGGGAAGGGACCTGGGGGCTGACCGGGAAGGGACCTGGGGGCTGTCGGGGAAGGGACCTGGGGGCTGACCGGGAAGGGACCTGGGGGCTGTCCGGGAAGGGACCTGGGGCTGTCGGGGAAGGGGCCTGGGGGCTGTCGGGAAGGGGCCTGGGGGCTGTCCGGGAAGGGGCCTGGGGCTGTCGGGAAGGGGCCTGGGGGCTGTCCGGGAAGGGGCCTGGGGCTGTCGGGGGAAGGGGCCTGGGGGCTGTCGGGGAAGGGACCTGGGGGCTGACCGGGAAGGGACCTGGGGGGCTGTCCGGGAAGGGACCTGGGGGCTGTCCGGGAAGGGACCTGGGGCTGTCGGGGAAGGGACCTGGGGGCTGTCCGGGAAGGGGCCTGGGGCTGTCGGGGAAGGGGCCTGGGGGCTGTCGGGAAGGGACCTGGGGCTGTCGGGGAAGGGACCTGGGGGCTGTCCGGGAAGGGGTCTGGGGGGCTGTCGGGGAAGGGACCTGGGGGCTGTCGGGAAGGGGCCTGGGGGCTGTCCGGGAAAGGACCTGGGGCTGTCGGGGGAAGGGACCTGGGGGCTGTCCGGGAAGGGGCCTGGGGGCTGTCGGGGAAGGGGCCTGGGGGCTGTCGGGAAGGGGCCTGGGGGGCTGTCGGGGAAGGGACCTGGGGGGCTGTCCGGGAAGGGACCTGGGGGCTGACCGGGAAGGGACCTGGGGCTGTCGGGGAAGGGGCCTGGGGGCTGTCCGGGAAGGGGCCTGGGGCTGTCGGGGAAGGGGCCTGGGGGGCTGTCCGGGAAGGGTCCTGGGGCTGTCGGGGGAAGGGGCCTGGGGGGCTGGGGGAAGGGGGCCTGGGGGGGCTGTCGGGGAAGGGGCCTGGGGCTGTCGGGAAGGGGCCTGGGGGCTGTCGGGAAGGGACCTGGGGCTGTCCGGGGAAGGGGCCTGGGGCTGTCGGGGAAGGGACCTGGGGCCGTCCGGGAAGGGACCTGGGGGCTGTCCGGAAGGGGCCTGGGGGCTGTCGGGGAAGGGACCTGGGGGCTGTCCGGGAAGGGGCCTGGGGGCTGTCGGGGAAGGGATCTGGGGGCTGTCGGGAAGGGGCCTGGGGCTGTCCGTGCCGCCCTACCCGACCCCAAAGCTCCTGAATTGCCTTGTGAGCTGTGTCTGTTCCCAGCCCCTCCTCTGCTTGTTATCAGGAACAAACTCACTTCCGGTGGGATCAAGACAGAGCCTTGGCCCCTGACAGGTCCCTCTGGACCCCGGAGCCTTCCCCTGCTTTGTCTGCAGCCCCACCCCCCACGTCCCCGCCTCGTCTGCTCGGGCCTTCTAGGGAGCAGAGAGACGCGGTCAGGGCCGAGCCTCGTCCCCTGGTGCCTCGCGCTTTCCTTGTGTGTCTGTGTCTGAGTCACACCCGGTGGTGCTCTGGGGCCTTCTCCTGGCTCTGCGCTCAGGAATTGCTCCTGGTGGTGCTCGGGGGCTTCTCCTGGCTCTGCGCTCAGGAATTGCTCCTGGTGGTGCTCGGGGCACCTGGTCGAACCCGGGTCGGCTGCGTGCAGGGCAGGTGCCCTCCCTGCTGTCGTGTGGCTGCAGCCCCACCTCGTGGGGTTCTGTTAAACTGTTCTTGGACCACAGATGTGTGTTTGGGGCTTACTCCTGACTGTGCTCAGGGACCACTCTTGGGGAGATTTCCCCTGGAGCAGGAGTTGGGCCGTGCTGTGGGGCCTCACACGCGCTTCCTTTAGGGACCCTCACGGTTGCTGCCTGCGGACGAAGCAGCTGCACGGCGCCTCCTCTCGGACGGACCGCGAGTGTCTGAGTAAGTGCCAGGCCCTGACCCTTGGGGGCACCTCACGGCACCCTGGCGCTCCAGGCCACTGCCCCCTGACCGGCACCCCTGAGATGGGGGCCGGCGGGTGGTGCTGGTGGGGGCACTCTCGGTCCTGACCTCAGGCACAGATCCTGCCCCTGCACTCACAGGCTCCAGAAGGCGCCCCCTACTCCAGCTGCTGTCTCAGAGGCTTCTCCCTGAGGCTGAGCTGGGGCCCGGGGCTCCCTTTGCACTTCGGTAAGCGGCTTCCTGGCGCGGCTGTCCGGTGCCCTGCCCACTGGGTTCTGGCAGCTCCTGGGTTCTGAGCCCCGTTGTTCCGAGTCTTGGGTTTCTGCCGCTCTCAGGTGAGAACCTGGGCCCCCTGCAGCCGAGCTGTGCCTGCCCGACTCTCCCAGGACCCCCAGTCTTGGCCTTCCCAGCCACACCCCCTGTCCCCATCCCTGCGCAGGGGTCCTAGGGCCAACTGGGACACTGCTGGTCTGATGCGACAGGGGCCAGCAGGGTGCCTGGTGCCTCCGCCCGGCCATGCTGGGATCCCACTTGCCCCGCGTGGCTCCGGGCCCTGCAGTGGAACTTTCCTCTTTCCTGGGATCCTCTTGGTTCTGCACTCAGGCATCACTTCTGGCGGGAATAGGCACCATGTAGGATTTCGGGATCGAGCCTGGGGAGGCTGCGTGTAGGATGAGTGCCCCCCCGCCCCGCTGTCCTGTGCTCCAGCCCTCCCCCATGAAGCCCCTGCTGTAAGCACCCACCCTCATCCCGCCCCACTCAGCGTCCTGGCCGGGGTCTGTTCCCGGAAGTTTCCAGGCCAAGCAGTCCTGAGAGTCTGGTCCTCTGCTGAGAAACCGGGGTTCAAGGGGTGTCCATGAGCTCCTGTCTCAGCCAAGGGGTGTCCTGGGGAGGACATGTGTCCTCCTTTCCCTGTGGGTGTCACTGTCCCTACTCTCTGGGACTGCGCGGAGCTGCTGGAATCACTGGTGGTCTTGGGGGCTGTTTCTTTTCTTTTTTTGCCTTTTTGAGGTCACACCCGGCAATGCTCAGGGGCTACTCCTGGTTCTGCACTCAGGAATCACTCCTGGCGGTGCTCGGGGGACCATATGGGATGCGGGGATCGAACCCGGGCCGGCAGAAGCCGGCCGCGTGCAAGGCAAACTCCCTCACCGCTGGGCTATCGTTCCGGCCCCTTGGGGGCTGTTTCTAGGGCACCTCCCAGCAGAGTCTTGGGGGGCCAGGCAGACCTTCCCCACGTCTGAGACATAGAGGGACAGACAGACAGCTGGAAAGATGGATAGACTGATGGAGAGCTGGACTGACAGTGATGGCCAGACAGACAGACGGATGGACAGATGGACACGAACAGGCAGGCGGCCGAGGTGCCCACCAGCATAGTGTCAGGCTTGGGGCCCCTGGGGGCTTCGTGCAAGAGGCGAGTGGGGGTGGGGAAGGAGGCCCTCTGTGGGGTCCGTCACCCACTGCCCTGCCGTGAGTCCTCAGTTTTGTTTATTTTTTCCTTTTTTTGGATCACACCTGGCGATGCTCAGAGGCTACTTCCTGCTCTCAGGAATTACTTCTGGCGATGCTCAGGGGACCATTTGCGATGCCAGGGGTTTGAACCCAGGTCAGCCGTGTGAAGGCAAACGCCCTCCCGCTGGACTACCGCTCGGCCCTGAGTCCCTTATGGAGACCTGGTGAGGTGCCGCAGGCCAGGAGGCGTCCCCAGCTCGGGTGATACTGACTGCGGCGCATTGGGCCGCCCCTGTCTTGCTGGGCACACCCATCCCCCCATCCTGGAGTGTGGGACCCTGGAGGCCAGCTCCAGCCCTGCTGGTGGAGTTGGGGGTCCCAGGGGGTGGTGGCACGGGGTCAGGAATGGCCCCGAAGCATGCAGGGCCCCCACAAACGGCTTCTAAAGGAAAAGAATCACTTTATTGAGCTCCGACTCACAGGCAGTATAATCGCCCCATTCAGACACGCTGGGGTGGGGGTCCCTGGGGCGTGGCCAGACTCCTCGCTGCTCTATCACCCCAGTTCTACCTGGCTGCGTGGCTGTCGACGGGACAGCGCAATCCTGAGCAGCGTGGGGAGGAGAGGACGGGAGAGTGGGCACTGGCGGGGCTGTCCTGCCATGGGGAGCAAGCAAGAACCCCCGCGGGCACAGCCTTTGTTGGGGACAGTGGCCGCCTGTCAGCGCAAGGCTCCGTGATGCCCCCCCAGCCCTGGCTTCCTGTGTGGGGTCGCACCTCGGCCTGCAGCTCTGCCTCCCTTCCCTCACGAGGTCATGAGACCCTGACCTGCCCTCCCCACACCCCTGCCAGCCCAGGCTTCTCGGCCCTGAGGTCTCTGGCTGGCCCTGCCCAGGCGTCCTTGCTCCCTCTGTGCCCAGCTTCCCTTGGACCAACCGTTTTCCGGGTCCAGAGCACCCGCCCGGGCCCAGAGGCAGTACGGTGGGGAGTTGCTCGCTGGATGCGGCTGGGCCTTCATGGCGTCAGGGGTCAGCCCTGAGCTCGCCCAGGTGTGGTCCCAAACAAAAAGCAAAAAAGGGCACGAGGTTGATTCTGGAATGTTCCACCAGGTCCTTGCTGGTGGCTCGGTTATCACCCCATGGCTCCTGGCACTTGCCTTTTGAGTGCAGAGTGCCGTGGTGGGATGACACGCATCTGGTTTCTGCTCCGTCCACCCCACGGCTCCCCCTTGCTCTTGGGGGATGGAAGAGGGAGAGCCTCAGCATCCGCCCTGGCACGTGTGCGCACCCGCCTCACACGCCACGTTCCCCTGCCCCCTGCGGACCCTGCCTGCTCCTGCGCAGCCCTTCCCGAGCGCCTTGGGACTAGCTGACCCGGGGGAGGGGTGGGCTTCCTGAGGGTCCCCCACCATGTGCCCAAGGACTGACGTGGGCTTCTGGGGGCGCTGGCATTCCTGGCCTCTCCCCTCCAGGCTGGGAGACCCCAGGCGGAGCACGCCTGACTCCTCCCTTGCGGTGCCACTGTCCTGCTTCCTGTGGATGCTCGGGTGGTCACATGGGTTGAGTTTCCATAGGGTGCAGAGCGTGGGCTGGGGTCGCCGGGCAGGTCCCTGCAAGCATCCCTGAGCCTGGCACCCAGTTTCTGGCCAGCTGCAGTTCCTGGTGCCTGCTGCCCCCTGGTGTCTGCTGCCGGCAGCGCAGCACTTTGGGGGATTTTCCCCCCCAACGCCCCTTCGCTTCTATCTGGTTCTCTTTGTGGGCGGGTTTGGTGGAGCTGTTTGCCGTGATCTGGGTGCTTAGGACTGAAGGTGGGTCAGCCGTGTGCAGGACCAGAGGCGCCGCTCCAGGCCATCCTACCGGTTTTTTGTTTTTTGGGTTTTTTGATTTTTTTTTTGGGTCACACCGGTGATGCTCAGGGGTTACTCCTGGCTCTTGGCTCAGGAATTACTCCTGGCGGTGCTCGGGGACACTATGGGATGCCGGGATGGAACCCAGGTTGGCTGCGTGCCAGGCGAGCGCCCTCCCACGGTGCTGTCGCTGCGGCCCGCCTTCCGGGTTTTTGCCCCCTTCTTTGTGCTGCCGCTGGGTGCTCGCTGGGCAACTCCTGCAGTGCCAAGAACCACAGTTGACCCGTGTGCCAGCGCAGTGGGAGGGCGCTGACCTTGCACGCAAACAGCCCTGGTTCGATTGTTGCGCCCCACACAGTCCGCGAGCCAGGAGCAACCCCTGGGCACTGCCGTGTGCCCCAACAGCCACCACCCCCCCAAAACAATCAACACCTGAATCACATTCTGGGCCTCACCACCGCCGGGCAGCAGGCTGGGCAGGCCCCGTCATCCTCCCTGCCCGTGGTCTCGGTGCTGCGTGCTGGGGTCCTTAGACCACGGCCCGCGACAGTGGCTCCAGCTCTCCGGAGGCGGCATCCCACAGCCAGCCCTGAGAGTGGCCTGGTTGCCTCACGCAGGCTGGGAAGCGCCCTCAGCTTGGCGTCCACGCTGCTGCTTCTGGGAAACCCCTGGGGACGGGAGCGCAGGCCTTGGGTGCCCCCTGCCAGGCAAGTGAGCATCTTCCCACACGGGGGCTCCCGCCACCCGAGTCTCACGCCTGCAGTCGGTGTCGGGGCAGGGCTGAGGGCAGGGGACGCCAGCTCCCTTGCAGTCTGCACGAGCAGGGCTGGCCTGGCCGCCCCCCCCCCCCCACCCCCCCCCCACAGGTGCTTCCCTGCCGGCCACCACCATGGGGTCCGAGGATCATGGAGCGCAGAACCCCAGCTGCAAGATCATGACCTTCCGGCCTACTATGGAGGAGTTCAAGGACTTCAACAGATACGTGGCCTACATCGAGTCCCAGGGTGCTCACCGCGCCGGCCTGGCCAAGGTGCGTTCCTGTGCCGGGCAGAGGAGAGGCTGAAACTGGCGGGAGTCGGGTGCGGGAGGGATGCTGCCAAGGCCCTAGGGTGGCCTTTGTCGGCCGGCCGGTGGGGGGGTGGGGAGCCCAGGTCATGGGGGCTGCACAGGCCCTGTGATGCACGGGCTGCAACGACAGATTTGGACACTCCTCCCTCTGACCCACAGGCACTCCTCCCTCTGACCCACAGGCACTCCTCCCTCTGACCCAGACACTCCTCCCTCTGACCCACAGACACTCCTCCCTCTGACCCAGACACTCCTCCCTCTGACCCACAGACACTCCTCCCTCTCGACCCACAGACGCTCCTCCCTCTGACCCAGACACTCCTCCATCTGACCCACACACACTCCTCCCTCCTGACCCACAGGCGGCTCCTCCCTCTGACCCACAGACGCTCCTCCCTCTGACCCACAGACGCTCCTCCCTCTGACCCAGACACTCCTCCCTCTGACCCACAGACACTCCTCCATCTGACCCACAGACACTCCTCCCTCTGACCCACAGGCACTCCTCCCTCTGACACAGACACTCCTCCCTCTGACCCACAGGCACTCCTCCCTCTCTGACCCACAGACGCTCCTCCCTCTGACCCACAGGCACTCCTCCCTCTGACCCACAGACGCTCCTCCCTCTGACCCACAGGCACTCCTCCCTCTGACCCAGACACTCCTCCCTCTGACCCACAGACACTCCTCCCTCTGACCCACAGACACTCCTCCCTCTGACCCACAGGCACTCCTCCCTCTGACCCCACAGACACTCCTCCCTGTGACCCACAGACACTCCTCCCTCTGACCCACAGGCACTCCTCCCTCTGACCCCACAGGCACTCCTCCCTCTGACCCAGACGCTCCTCCCTCTGACCCACAGACACTCCTCCCTCTGACCCACAGAGACTCCTCCCTCTGACCCACAGGCACTCCTCCCTCTGACCCACAGGCACTCCTCCCTCTGACCCACAGATGCTCCTCCCTCCTGACCCACAGACGCTCCTCCCTCTGACCCACAGACGCTTCTCCCTCTGACCCACAGACGCTCCTCCCTCTGACCCACAGGCACTCCTCCCTCTGACCCACAGACGGCTCCTCCCTCTGACCCACAGGCACTCCTCCCTCTGACCCAGACACTCCTCCTCTGACCCACAGACACTCCTCCATCTGACCCACAGACACTCCTCCCTCTGACCCACAGGCACTCCTCCCTCTGACCCAGACACTCCTCCCTCTGACCCACAGACACTCCTCCCTCTGACCCACAGACACTCCTCCCTCTGACCCACAGACGCTCCTCCCTCCTGACCCACAGGCACTCCTCCCTCTGACCCCACAGGCGCTCCTCCCTCTGACCCACAGGCACTCCTCCCTCTGACCCACAGACACTCCTCCCTCTGACCCACAGGCACTCCTCCCTCTGACCCCACAGACACTCCTCCCTCTGACCCACAGGCACTCCTCCCTCTGACCCACAGACACTCCACCCTCTGACCCACAGACGCTCCTCCCTCTGACCCACAGGCACTCCTCCCTCTGACCCACAGACACTCCTCCCTCTGACATAGACACTCCTCCCTCTGACCCACAGACACTCCTCCCTCTGACCCACAGGCACTCCTCCCTCTGACGCCACAGGCACTCCTCCCTCTGACCCACAGACGCTCCTCCCTCTGACCCAAAGGCGCTCCTCCCTCTGACCCACAGACACTCCACCCTCTGACCCACAGGCACTCCTCCCTCTGACCCACAGGCACTCCTCCCTCTGACCCACAGGTACCTCCCTCTGACCCCACAGACACTCCTCCCTCTGACTCACGGACACTCCTCCCTCTGACCCACAGACACTCCTCCCTCTGACCCACAGGCACTCCTCCCTCTGACCCCACAGACACTCCTCCCTCTGACCCACAGACACTCCTCCCTCTGACCCACAGGCACTCCTCCCTCTGACCCCCACAGACACTCCTCCCTCTGACCCACGGACACTCCTCCCTCTGACCCACAGACACTCCACCTCCTGACCCACAGACACTCCTCCCTCTGACCCACAGGCACTCCTCCCTCTGACCCACAGACACTCCTCCCCTCTGACCCACAGGCACTCCTCCCTCTGACCCACAGACACTCCTCCCTCTGACATGGACACTCCTCCCTCTGACCCACAGACACTCCTCCCTCTGACCCACAGACACTCCTCCCTCTGACCCCACAGACACTCCTCCCTCTGACCCACAGGCACTCCTCCCTCTGACCCACAGACACTCCACCCCTCTGACCCACAGACACTCCTCCCTCTGACCCACAGACACTCCTCCCTCTGACCCACGGACACTCCTCCCTCTGACCCCACAGACACTCCTCCCTCTGACCCACAGACACTCCTCCCTCTGACCCACAGACGCTCCTCCCTCTGACCCACAGACGCTCCTCCCTCTGACCCACAGACGCTCCTTCCTCTGACCCACGGACACTCCTCCCTCTGACCACGGACACTCCACCCTCTGACCCACGGACACTCCTCCCTCTGACCCACGGACACTCCTCCCTCTGACCCACAGGCACTACTCCCTCTGACCCACAGACACTCCTCCCTCTGACCCCACAGACGCTCCTCCCTCTGACATGGACACTCCTCCCTCTGACCCACAGACACTCCTCCTCTGACCCCACAGACACTCCTCCCTCTGACCCACAGGCACTCCTCCCTCTGACCCACAGACACTCCACCCTCTGACCCACAGACACTCCTCCCTCTGACCCACAGACACTCCTCCCTCTGACCCACGGACACTCCTCCCTCTGACCCCACAGACACTCCTCCCTCTGACCCACAGACACTCCTCCCTCTGACCCACAGACGCTCCTCCCTCTGACCCACAGACGCTCCTCCCTCTGACCCACAGACGCTCCTTCCTCTGACCCACGGACACTCCTCCCTCTGACCACGGACACTCCACCCTCTGACCCACGGACACTCCTCCCTCTGACCCACGGACACTCCTCCCTCTGACCCACAGGCACTACTCCCTCTGACCCACAGACACTCCTCCCTCTGACCCCACAGACGCTCCTCCCTCTGACATGGACACTCCTCCCTCTGACCCACAGACACTCCTCCCTCTGACGCACAGACACTCCTCCCTCTGACCCCACAGACACTCCTCCCTCTGACCCCACGGACACTCCTCCCTCTGACCCACAGACACTCCTCCCTCTGACCCACGGACACTCCTCCCTCTGACATGGACACTCCTCCCTCTGACCCACAGACACTCCTCCCTCTGACATGGACACTCCTCCCTCTGACCCACAGACACTCCTCCCTCTGACATGGACACTCCTCCCTCTGACCCACAGACACTCCTCCCTCTGACCCACGGACACTCCTCCCTCTGACATGGACACTCCTCCCTCTGACCCTACAGACACTCCTCTACCCTGGCCCCCAGACCGCCAAGGGCCCGGCTCTTGTACCAACAGCCCTTTGGGTTTATGGCCTTTGCTGAGCTCTGGGTTAGATATCCCATCACAGCGCTCTGCACTCAAAAGGCTCCCCAGGGCCCCTGGGCGCGGCTTTGCTGACCGGAACCCCCTTCCTGCTGTGCCGCCCTCTTGGGGACTCTGGGATACTCCTTCCAGTGGTCGCAGACTTCACCCTCCTGCCCAGCCCCTCACAGGTCCTAGAGATTATCCTCCCCAGGGTGTTGGGGGTCGGCTCTGGGCATCAGGTATGAAGGTTGGCTCTTCTTGCCCCTCTCCTGCCTGACTGCCAGCCGCTGGGATGCTCTGTGGGAGCTGTGAGGACGGGAGGGGGGGCGAGCTGCTGACTGTGGGCTGTGGGTGCAGTGCTTCCATCTACCACCAGGGGGTGCTGTGTCCCTGCGCCTGCCAGCCGGGTTCCCTTGGCAGCGCGCGAGAGGCCGTGGCTCAGCCTGGAGCTGCAGGTCAGCTCTGCCCTAGCGTGATGCCCGTGGGCGGCCACAGAAGCCTCAGGGGACTGCGTGGCTCTGGGCCCGGTGTAACATTTGCTTCCAGTGATGGCGCACAGTTACTGCTGCCTGCTGGGGCTTGGGGCGGTGCCTGGGTTACTCTGCTGACGCCTCAGGGCCTTGCAGATCATCCCCCCGAAGGAGTGGAAGCCGCGGCAGACGTACGATGACATCGACGACGTGATCATCCCGGCGCCCATCCAGCAGGTGGTGACCCGGCCAGTCGGGCCTGTTCACGCAGTACAACATCCAGAAGAAGGCCATGACCGTTGGGGAGTACCGCGCCTGGCCAACAGCGAAGTACGTGCACACGGCCCCCTCACGTCAGCAGGCTCTCGGGCACCCGCACAGACACCCCTCACAGGCACCCACAGAACAGACACCCCTCATGGGCACCCGCGGTACCCACAGCACACACCCTCACGGGCACACTGATAGACACGCCCTGAGCTCGTGGGCACCTTCATGGGACCTTGCTGGGCTCACCCAGCTGAGTCACAGGTACATTTGTGGGTGCTCCTGGCAGCGGTGGGCACCCGCTCAGACACCCCCTCATTGGTCTTCTGCGGGCTGGGGGCGCTGAAAGCCTCTGCCAGCCCCCAACTGCCCCTGCCCTGCTGGTGCGTGAGGTGGGCCCAGGGAGGGCCAGACATGGGGGAGTGGGGGCTACCCGGTGGGGCCCTGGCCTGGCCTGTCCATGATTCATCCCCCGGAGAGACCCTTCCTGCGGGTGTCTGGCCACAGCCCTGCTGACCAGAGCTGTGCCTGTGCTGGGATTCACAAGGTGGTGGGGGCTGGGCTGGAGCCTGCGCCCCGCTGAGCCCCGTTTGTGGCCCCCAGGTACTGCACCCCACGGCACCAGGACCTCGACGACTTAGAGCGCAAGTACTGGAAAAACCTGACCTTCGTGTCGCCCATCTACGGGGCCGACATCAGCGGCTCCCTGTATGACGACGTGAGTGGTCACCGCCCCCCCGGGACTTGGCCTCTGGGCCTGCCCAGACTCCTCCCATGGGCCCACACTCTGCCCTGACTCCGCTGGCCACGGCCTGGTCAGAACATTCTGCTCCTGTGGAAGCAGCCAGTGCCGTCTGCAGCTGCTCCCGTGCTGGTGACAGACCCCCCCGCTCCCGCTGTCCTTGGCTGGGCTTCCCGTGGCGCCCGACTTGTTCCTTTGTGTTGAGATAAAGGCGGGGCACCCCAACAATGAGAAGAACTGCCACAGCTGGGGGAAGAATATCTGTTTGTGACTCATCCTGTGGGGTCGGAGCCGTAGGGGCTGCACGGAGGCGTTTACCTTGCCCACGGCTAACCCTAGTCCATTCCCTGCATTCCGCAGGGTTCTCCGGGTCTTTCCAGGAATATACTGAGCGTAGAGCTAGGAGTAAGCCCTGAGTACCTCTGGGGGTGGCCCCCAAGTCCCCATGCCCCCAAAAGGATTAATCTCATCTAGCACGCCTGCCTCAAATCTCCATATTCTGGGACCGGAGGCGATAGCCCAGCGGGTGGGGCGTTTGCCTTGCACGCGCCGGCCTGTGCTGGCCCGGGTTCGATCCCCGGCATCCCATATGGTCCCCCAAGCACCGCCAGGAGTAATTCCTGAGTGCAGAGCCAGGAGTAACCCCTGAGCATCGCCGGGTGTGACCCAAAAAAAGAAAAAAAAAATCTCCAAATTCTTCCCCTGGCGGAGAGTCAGCCGCGGCTGGGGCACGCGCCTCGCCCGCAGCCTCCGCGCCTGAGTACGTCCAGGGCCTCTGCAGGTGGCCTGAGCATCACTGGGCTGGCCGGGGTGGTCCCTGGCATTTGGTTTGTGACTCAGAAGTGTTGTGGCTTGGCTTGTGGGGGCCACAGTGAACTGCCGAAGTGCTTCGGGAAAGTGGTTTGGTGTGGCCGTAGGGAGCCTACCTGTCCACACACGAACAGGCTGGAGTGGTCAGGAGTGGGCAGTCAGCAGCTGGGGCCAAGAACAGCCCCCTCCCATGTGCTTGGCACCCAGGACTGGAAGAGGGCCCCTGTGTCAGAGCTGTGAGTCTCAGTAAGGGACTCCCACACTCCCAACACAGCGGGAAGAGGAGGGGCGTTGGAGTGTGGCGGGGCCTGGGCCCCCTGCAGGGTGTTGAAGGCTGAGCAGGCCACACTCTGCCCACCAGGTCACTGGCGGGCTTTGAGGCTCATGAGCGGTGCTCGGCACCCTCACGTTCATCTGGGCCTTCCTAAGTCACAGTGAACCCTCCATCCTCAGGGCATTCCAGAAGGTTCCAAATGGTGGGGAGGGGGGTGATTGGACAGTGGGGTGGGCGCTTGCCTCGCATCTGCGGCTTCCCAGAGGGTCCTCTGAACTCGGGCGTGTGACTCCTGAGCACCGCCAGGTGTGGCCCTAAATGAAACTGCACAAGATGAAAAAATATATATATGCGGTCGTGGGGCCGGCCAGGGTGCAGGTGGTGGGGTCAGGGAGGCTCTGCGTGGGGCGCCCCTTGCCCCTGGGCCTGACGCCTGACATCCTGGCCTGCAGGACGTGGCGCAGTGGAACATCGGGAACCTGCAGAGCATCCTGGACATGGTGGAGCGCGAGTGTGGCACCATCATCGGGCGTGAACACGCCCTACCTCTACTTCCGGCATGTGGAAGACCACCTTCGCCTGGCACACGGAGGACATGGACCTGTACAGCATCAACTACCTGCACTCCGGGAGCCCAAGTCCTGGTGAGCGCGCCCACACGGCGCCTTCCTGCTCGGGCGCGGGAGTGATGCTGACCCCCTCCCGCGCTGCCCCCCCCTTCCGACTCCTGCCCCGCCCACCTGCAGCTGGCCCCGCCCCCACCTTCTGCCGCGTGCCGGGTCCCCCTCTGCAGGGTGTTGGAAGTCTGGGCAAGGGTTGATCGAGGGGCTTGAGGGGCAGAGTCTTCCCTAGAAATGAGGCTCCGGGAACCCAGCAGCTTGTGGTTTGCACCCTAAGTGCTGCCTCTGGAGCTTGGGCAGGGCCATGGCCTCTGCCCTCGCAACCCTCCCGGGTGGGCCCTGCAGGCAGAGGGCACAGGGGTGCCCCCTCCACCCCCTGCAGGAGGGGCCTAACGTGTGCCAGACCCTGGCCTCCCGTTTCCCTCCATGGCCTCCTTGTGACCCCCCACAGTAGTGGGCAGCAGGGCATGCTCTGGCCGGGTGCTGCCCAGTGCTGGCCATCTGCCACAGCCCCAAGCAGCCCCCTCTGCTGCCGCCAGGGCCGGAGTCAGCGCTTGGCCCTCCTGAGGTCAGAAGCGTTTGCTCAGCTGTGAAGGGCTCTGGGGTCAGGGCCTTGGGGTTCCTCTGTGGCCTCCGTGATTTGTGTGTGCTTTCGCTGCCGGTATAGGTGTGTGTGTGTGTGTGTGTGTGTGTGTGTGTGTGTGTGTGTCCCTGTGTGTGCTTTCGCTGCCGGTATAGGGGTGTGTGAGTATGTGTGTCCCTGTGGGTGTATGTGCCTGTGTGGTTTCTTCCCGCCCCATGCGTGTGTGTGTGTGTCTGTGTGTGGGTGTGTAAGTGTAAGTCCCTGTGGGTGTATGTGCCTGTGTGTTTTGCCAGAGCGTGTGGTTTCCTCCCCCCCATGCGGGCCCATCAGCTCTGACCTGGCCGCATGTTCCCGGCAGCCCCTAGGTGGCGCTCCTGCCCTTCTCAGGCCCATGTAGGAAGCTCCTCCCAGCTGGGCCCCGCCTCCAGCCCCCCTCTCCACCAGGTCCCATGCTGGCCAGCCAGGGACACCCTTGGACGAGACAATGGGCCAACTCTGGCCTTCCTCCTCCGTTTGTGAGACGGTGTCTGGGTCCCCTGCAGCTCCCCACCGCAGCCTGTGCCCCAGAGACACGGCAAGGCAGTCTGCGGCCTCCCTTCTCTGGAGGAAAGAACGTCTGGCACCAGATTCTGAGAAGCCTCGGGCTTGGCGTGGGGCCGTGGTGTTTGGGGCTCTGCGGCTCCCTGCTCCGTCGGTCCCCTTCTGTCCCTTTGCGGCCGCTGCTGGGTTGCCCCCCCATCTCCTGAGGAGGGTGCGGCCTGCACTGGCTCCTCGGCTGACACCGGCCGCCCCTGGCCCCTGGGTCCCCAGCTGCATGGCCCGCCTCTCAGCACCGCGTCGGTGCTGTGCCGTGTGCGCCTCTGCCCTGCAGGGAGCCGCCCCGCGCCCAGACCACGCTCCCCCGGTGTACCCCAGACACTCCTTCCATGTGGTACGGACCACGCCTGACCCCCAGGAAGGGGCTTCCAGCAGCCCACCCACCCCTCTATGCGGGGCCCAGGAGCTTCTCCCCTTAGGCTTGGGGTGCGAGTGCCGGGTGTTGCTGCTGTGTCGTGCCCGCTCCCCGTCACATGTGGCAGGTGTCGTGCGGCCTGGCCGGTGAGGGTGGGCTTGCTCAGGTCCGTGTGCGGGCCTTGGAGACCCTCTGCGAGTCGGAGGGGCCGGGGCCGTGGGCAGGGGAGGCCTGAGCTGGGCTTGTGTCTCGAGACTTGCCCACGGGGGCTTTTGCTGAAGCCGACCTCGAACTCTGCTGGCGAGACCACAGGGTCGTCCAGGGGAGCCCAGCCTCGGCTACCTCGAACTCTGCTGGTGAGACCGCAGGGTCGTCCAGGGGAGCCCAGCCTCGGCTACCTCGAACTCTGCTGGCGAGACCACAGGGTCGTCCAGGGGAGCCCAGCCTCGGCTACTGCCTGTCTACTGCGGGCCCGCAGGGCCCTGCCCTGCCTGTCCTTGCCCTTTGCCTTCAGGCTGTCTGCAGGAGGGGATGCTGCTCAGCTCCTGACAGCAGGGGGGCGCTGTGGGGCTGCGGTTTCTCCTGGGCCCACTTCTCGTGCGCCTTCCCTGTGCTCTTCCATCCACTCCCTGTGCACCTCACCTGGCTTGTGGCAATGGCCTCCAGTGGGGAGTCCAGGGCCCGGACCTCCGTGGGTGTCCAAGTGGGCAGCCCCCCTCTGGCCCTGCTCTTGTGCCTGTCCTGGGCCGGGGTCCCTGGGAGGTGGGGTTGCTGCAGGTGGTGGTGGAGCAGGGTTGGAAAACTCTGGAGGCCGCTGTGGGCAGCAGAGGCAGAGACCACACTCCAGAGCAGGGACAGCTGGGGCCCCCAGAGGGAGCCGGGAAGCCTCAGGCCAGACTCGAGTAGGGGGTTAGGGCAGGAGCCGAGAGCGGGTCAGTCGCTGGGGGCTGGAGGTGCCTGTAGTAGCGGCACCCACCCTGGTGTCTCCCGCCTGCCCATCTGTTTGTCTCTGTCCATCCGTTCGTCCATCTGTCCGTCTGCGGCCCTGAGCGCTCCGCCGGCTGGCAGGGCCTGCGGGAGCAGATGGCCGTCCATCGTTTTGGAGGCGCTGTTCAGAATGGGCACTTAGAGCTGGATCATGCGCATGGTGTGGGTGAGCTGCCGCCGGCCGTGGCTCCAGCACCTCCCGTGGCTCCAGCACCTCCGGGCCAGCTCTGCGCCTCTGCACCTGCATCCCTGCCCCACCCCCCCTGCCGCCTTTGCATCAGGCTTGACTCAAGCTGTGGGGGGCGGGGCTGGGCTGCAGGGGCTGGTTGCCATGGTGAACCCACTAGCAGAGCGGGAGCCAGAGGGCACCGAGGGTTTCCGCTTGGGGAGCAGGGGAGGGGGTGTCTGTTGGCTGGGCTCCCGGACAGTGATGGGGCGGGGGGGAGGGTCTCGGGTCGCAGCTGCTCTCTCAGGACTGGTCCCATGTGCTCTGCAGGACTGGGCTGCGGGGCAGGACATGGGGCGTTGCGGCCCTCCGAACTGACCTGATACTTTGAAACGTTGCTTGGGGACCCCAGGGTCCCTGAGAATGGGTGGGGCAGAGCCCTAAGCTGCAGGTCCTTAGTGGGCCTTGTTCTGACAGCTGGAGACCCCAGCCCCCACCACAGGCTCACAGTCTGCCTTCACCTGTGTGCGCCAACCCTGCACTCCCGCCCTGCCAGCGCTTCTCATGTGGGCGTGGCAGACCTGCCCCCGGGGGTGTAGGCACCCCCACCCCCCACGGTGGCCTCCTGTTTGTTAATGGGGCAGAAATTCCGGGCAGGGGGCTGGAGCGCTAGCACAGTCGGGAGGGTGTTTGCCTTGCACTCGGCCGACCCTGGTTCAATCCCGGCATCCTGTATGGTTCCCTGAGCACCGCCAGGAGTAATTCCTGGGTGCAGAGCCAGGAGTAACCCCTGAGCATTGCTGGGTGGGACCCAAATAGGAAAAAAAAATTCCCCACACAGGTCCATTGCCTCAGCCTGGCCCTGCTGCTGCCTTTGCCGCCCCCTGTTCCCCCCCCCCCCCCAGCCCCAGCACACCACCGTGGGACTCCGGCATTCTCCTTCCTGTTGCATCACAGAAATGAGTCGTGGGCAGAAATAATCTGGGCCTGGGACCGTGCCGGAAAGCTGGCCTGTGCTTCAAGGAGTCGGTCCTAGTGTCTGCTCCCCAGGTCTCTTGGCCGAGCAGGTTCTGTTGCTGTGTCTCCAGTGTGTGGAAACGTTACGACTCAGTCACTGAGGGTGCGGGGAGTCGCAGAGATCCACTGCCCGTGGGGCGGCCGCATCCCCGGACAAGCGAGCCGGCTGCGGCTCCAGGCCCTGTTCAGGGCAGGATCCTCGGAGTTGGGCAACGAGAGGGTCACCTTCCCGCGTGCCCCTGAGGACCGAGGGGAGCTGCCCCACGGTCCCTACCAGCTGCCCTTGGCCGGCCCCGTGTTCCTGAGCTCCTGTCGCCGCTGGCCTTTCCCGGCTTGACAGCCACAGGGTCGGCGGCCCGTGCCCTGCCTGGGACAGTGGGGGCCGCGTGCGCAGGGCGCTGTGTGGTCCAGGCACTGCCCTCATCTGTTCTGGACGGGGCCCTCCTGGGCCAGACCTGGTCCCTGGCGGGTGCCCTTTAGGCTTGTCAGCAGCCAGCAAGAGTTGGATGCCCTCAGGAGGGACCTTTTTGCAGGGATCACCCTGTCGGGGACGGGGGTGCCTTTGTGGGACCAAAAACCTAGCCCAGGTGGGCCACATTCAGAGCTAGTATGCTCCTGTTGCCGTCCTGTCTCCAATCCCAGAATTCCGTGTCCTTTTACGCTTCTCTTTGGTGTTTGGACCCTGTGAAGTTAACTCCCTCACCCCTGACACCGCCGCCCCACTCACATTTTCCAAGGGGCACCGGGCAAGCCCATCCCAGCACCCACGGTGGGAGACAGTTTGCGTGTCGTGGTCACCTGAATTATCAGTGCCCTTGTCCATTATCCTGGGGCGCGTACCAGGGTTCGGACCACTCAAGGCGGTTGTTGAGGGGGTCTGGGTGTTTGAAGCCCAGCTCACTGGCTTCCAGGCCTTGTCGCACGTGGAACCTGCAGGTTGAGGAGTGGCCAGGGTGTGGGTGGTGGGTGGGTGCTGGGGGGGGGCTGCGGGGGGCTGTGGGGTGTCACGTCCACACGCCCCTTGCTGCCCACGTGACAAGTGTCACTGCGCAGGCCTAGCGCACCACGGTGGCCTGTGTCCCCCTTCCTGACACGCTCATTTAATTGCGAACTCGCGAGGCCCTTGCTTATTTATTCTCATTGTTCTTGATAATAATTCTGAGCCATTAGAGGGGAAAATTATATTCAAAAATGCTGTTTCACACTTTATTTGTTTGATGATTTAGAGCGATAGAAAATAGCCCATTTGCTGGCTTTTATAGTCTGATAATTATTCACATCCATCAAGCCATTCCAGGGGAATAAACAAAACACCGAGAAAATGACACTATTAATAGCGTCCTCGACCGACAGGAAGCCGGCGTCGGGCTGGCGCGGGCCGCCTCTGAGGGCGGTTTCCTGCCGCCATCCCCCTGCCGCCCCCTTGCTCTGGGCCTCGCTGGAGTCCCCTTGAGCCTGGGGCCCAGAGGAGAGGGCTGAGCCGCGCCTCAGCCTTAGAGCCAGGCTGGGCCCCAGAGTGCCGGTGTCCCAGGGGGCCGTGCCTGTGGGCGGTGCCAGTCTGCCTCGCTCTTGCCCCTCTGGGTTTTCAGAATTCTTTTCTTTGGTGGGTGGGGGGCCCTGATTCAGGGGTCGGGGCGGCCACTGCTCCAAATACCCACAAGGACAAACAGGAGCCCAGGAAGGCGTAGAAGCTTAGTCCGGGGTCTCCCGGGTAAGAGTGCACTTTCGTGGGAGGGTCTCTCCAGAATGGCCCGGCTCCTGCCCAGGCTTGGTTCCTGGCTTTTCAGGGGACACGCCTGGGTGCCTTCCTGCAAAGAGCCCCGGTAGCCGGGCGCTGCCACCTGTTGGCATAAGTTCATGGAGCCTGTTGGCCCCGCTGCAGTCTTGGGGGGAACACGGGTGAATGTTCTGTGACGTCTGGTTATGGCCATCCATAGGGTCTTTGTGCAAAGACTGGGAAGGCTGAGGGAGGGAGGGCAGGTGGGGAGAGTCTCTGAGCCGAGCTTTGTGTTCTGGACACACACAGAACTGCGTGGCCTGACCTTGGACACACAGAGCACAGGCTCACACACACACATGCACACATAATACACACATGCACGTAAACACACGCAGATATACATAGGCACACACACACACACGCCCATCTGTGATGCGCACACACCTGCTTCTGATTTTGCCTTCATTCGCCTCCCATGGCTCTGCCCTGGCCTGCGCCCCTTACTTGTGTGCTGGCCGCCACGGAGGTGGCTGCTGTGGACCGCTTTTCCAGGAAGCCGCCTGGTCTCGGGTGACCCGGCTGGTTTCCCTGCAGAAGGGTTGTGAAGGGCAGAGCAGCTTGGCTTGTCCCTGAGGTTGTTGTGGCCGAAGGTGCTCAGCGTTGCCTCCTGGCCCTGTGCTCAGGGATCACTCCCTTGAGGTGCTGGGGATTGAACCCAGGTTGGCACATGCAAGGCACACACCCTCTCTGCTGTACCATTGCTCTGGCCCCGTAGCCCTGAGGCCTGACCTCGTGGTAGGGTCACAGTCCCAGGGGGCCTGACTGACAGCCCCCGGTCCCCTGACCAAGAACTGGCCGGCGGATGGCAGGTGTCGTGTGGCGGCCAAGTGGCACCTCCTCGCTGCTCTCCACCTCCCTCTCGTGGAGCCATGCCTCTGTACCCGGGCTGCAGGTCCCCCGGAGTCTCGGCTCTGGGGGTGTCTGAGCTGGGAGAAGCTGTGGGGGGCCCTGCCCTGAGAAGGCCAGCAGGGCTTAGGGGTCCTTGAGTCGCTGGGTGGACGGCAGCCGCTTTGCCCTCCCCGACTGCTGCTTCTGAACCTGGCTTGTCCTCGGGCGCCTGCATCACTGCAGCTGGGAAATGCTCGGGGTGGCCTTGGCCACTCCTCTCCCCACAGCTGCCTCCGTCTTGAACCAGGCGGGGGCTCTGGGGTGCCAGGCGTCCCCCCCGGCTGCCAGCTGCCCGGCGCTGCTTCCCTCCCTTCCCTCCGGGCCCGCTTCTGCCGGCTGTACTTCCCGATAACGTGCCTGTGTGTCCAACTTTCCACATCCCCCAGATTCAATTTATCTTATCTTTACAACTCCCAATTACAGGCGGTAATTAAGTGAGCGCTGCGCTCTGGACGCCACTGCAGCCCCGAGCCGTGAATCGCTCGCGCCGGCCCCAGAAGGAGCCGTGTTTCCTCTCCCAGCCACGCGTGTGCCCGCCTGTGCCCGCGGCGCCCTTGGTCGGCCCTTCACCCCACCGAAGGATTTGGTGTTGGGACCAGCTGCCCCATCTTTTATGTCAGGGAACAGTCTGCCCCTCCCCCTGGACAAATCGGGGATTCTGCTGAGCTGCTCAGCGCCCCGCCAGCCTGGGGATGAATCCTCGGGTGCTGTTGGCGCCAGGTCCCTGCTCTTCTCGTCGCCTCGCACCCCTCCACCCCCTCCGCCCACAGCCAGGGTTGGGGGTTTCTTGGTGGTTCCTAGTCCTTGGGGGGGGCCTGGAGTCTCCCCTCTTCCTTCTCTGAGGGGCCTCACAGCTCAAGGGAGTGAAATTGTTGTGTGGGGCAGATTTCCCCCTCAGGGGCTGCCCGGGCACCTCTGCCATCCTCGGTGTGACACCCCCAGGTGATATCCCTGGCTCCCCCCCAACGGCACTGCAGCTTCAGGGCATGTCTGGCCCTGTGGGGGGGGGGGGTCTTTGAGTCCCCTTGACGTCGTTCCCGCCCACCGTCTGGGGAAGGGGCCCCCTGACCGGCTCTCCAAGCTGCACCTGAGACTGCTCACTCCCCGCCGCTTGCAAACTCGCATCTCAGCGGTGTTTGGGAGGTGAGTCGTTCCCCGCCTCTCCCTGGCCCCTGACCGCCTCATTCTTTGTGTCTCTCAGGTACGCCATCCCGCCTGAGCACGGCAAGCGCCTGGAGCGGCTCGCCATCGGTAGGTGCCTGCCCTTCGTCACACGTCGCCCCCGTTTCTCCGACATGGCTGTGGACTCCTCCCAGCCCCGCACGGCTGCGCTCAGGCGTTACTCCTGGCGGGGCTTGGGGACCCTATGAGGTGCCCGGGATTGAGTCTGCATTGGTCGGCGTCTGAGGCAAGAGCCCTCCTCACTGTGCTGTTGTTCCGGCCCAAGCTACAGTGTCTTTATCTCGGCCTGAGGAGCCCCAAGAACTGGGACCTGGGGAGCCGGGCGGGCTGGGGCTGCCTCTCTCCTCGTGGAGACCCTCCCCCGGGCTCCGGCCGGGCTCTCGGGCTACAGCCGAGGAGGCGCCCGGGCTCGGTCAGCTTCCACTTGGCCTGTCTGCCGGGACCCCTGGGGGTGTTCCCGGTCTTGGGACCCCAGTCAGAGGCCGTGTTGTGTCCGGGGGGCTCACTTCCTGAGGAGCACCTGCCCTGGGAGGCAAAGCTGGGTGGGCTGGGGAAGCTGCCCTCGGGGACAGAAGCAGGGGCGGGCGGCAGGAAGTGTAGAAGATTCGGGGCAAGCGCCTCCCGCCCCACAGCGCCCCCCACTGTTCCCGGGACGCATCGCAGACTCCATCATGGAGATGGGTGGAAGGAGCCGGCGATTAATCGGGGAATGAAAAGCCGCGCGCAGATGGGCTCGCGGGGAGCGTGGCACCGCCCAAGGGAGGGAGAGCGCATTAATGTGCTGGGCCTTATTGGTGCTAATCACTTAAGATGCGGCGTCTTTATTAGGGCTTTAATGAGAGCCACTTACACTGCGCATTAAGAAGAGGCACTGCGGCGCGGCCCGGGCCCAGCAGCCGTAACTCTAATTGAAATGCTTTTAGCGCCGAGCAAACTCGCGGGATCCGGACATTGCTCACACTCAGCAGCCTCGCGCCTGCCTCCCACCTGCACTGTTGTGCGGGCTGCGGGGCACACAAGCGCACGCAGCTCTCCGCCAGCGGCCCTAGCAGTGACAGGTGGACATTGAGGGACGTCCCCTGGGTCCCCGTGGCAGCCCTGTGGCAGCTGCTCAGGACCGCTGTTAGGGTGCTCCCCACACCGGGCTGGGGCTTGGGGCGCAGCCTGATTGATGCCATGTGCCGCGGGGCTGGGCCCGTGGCTGGCCCCGCCCCGTCTGTGGCTGAGGGAGCTGTGGCTGCACCCCAGCGTGGAGTCCACTGTCCACTGCTCCATGGCATGGCCTTGCCACCAGCGGCAGTATGGGGGCACAGGGAGGCACCACTTAAGCCCACCCTGCCCGCTTAGTCGGGGCCTTTGCCCCTGGCCGCTGGCCACCCTGAAGAGGGGCTGGTGGGGAGTCCCTGTCCCGGGAGGGCGCGGTGGAAGTGGGCGTGGGCCGCGGCTCACGGCCCGTGTCCCGCCACAGGCTTCTTCCCCGGCAGCTCCCAAGGCTGCGACGCCTTCCTGCGGCACAAGATGACGCTCATCTCGCCCATCATCCTCAAGAAGTACGGCATCCCCTTCAGCCGGGTACGGCGCCCAGCGCAGCCTCCGGGAGGGCGGCTGGGGGTTGCGGCCTGTCCTGCCCCTCCACACCCACCCCTCCACAGCTGTGGCCGGTTTTCGGGGCAGTGAAGGTGCTGGGGGTGCAGGACCTGCTCTCCCACTCGCAGCCAGGATCCGTGATCTTCAGGTTTCTGCTCAGGGCTGTGAGGGATGAGGCCGGAATCACGGTGCCTGGGGGGCCGCGAACCCCAGCAGCAGCTCCTGCTCCCCAGATGGGTAGGGGGAGCCCCCGGAGCTGGTTTTTCAAACTCCCCAAGAGCGAGTTGTGTGCAGCCAGGCCTGGTGGCGCGTGTGTCCCTTCCTCACCCCCGCCTCGCCAGGGTGTCAGCGCGTCAGAAATTGCTTCTGACATTTCAATCACGGCGCCACGGCGGCTGCAGGAAGAGCAGCCGGCAGTGCTGGTGTCGCGGCTGGGGCGACCACAGCAGGCTCCGCCCCCTCTGTCTGTCTGTCGGTCCAGCGTCCATCCCTGTGGAAGGACACTGTCCACCTCCCTCTGTGCCTTGCAAGTGGGCAGGCTCGCCCCCTACCACATACCCCCACCCTGCTTTCTCCTGACGTGCTGCCTGACCAAGGGGGCTCACCCGATAGGCTCACCCTGGGCCCTCAGCAAGGCAGCACGCGGTCCCCCGAAATGGTGGGGTCCCCCTCATCTGAATTCCCAGCAGCCTTCAGAGGACTGCGTCCCTGCGCCCCACTTATAAATCTCTGCAGTGGTATTTACTTCTCTGAGAAAAGCAGATCGATCGCTGAGCCTGTTAATAATTAAAAGTGTGTATTTCTGGGATCTGCCAGCGGCTCCCTCCCTCAGTGTGGAGAGCTGGCAGCGCGGCGGGGCCCAGCCCTGCCATCGATCACCCCGGCCCGTCTGATGGATTGTGGGGCACCGACTGGCGGCAGCAGCGTGGAGGGCCTGTGCCCCAGGCAGGAGCAGCGTTTTCTTGTCTTCTGAGCTCAGCGTACATGGTGGGCCTGATGTATGGCCCCAGGGGGCTCCCTGCTGCCCCTGCTCCCCCACAGACACCCCCGCCCTGCCCCCCCACCCCCCCCACCCCCGTGAACACCAGCCACTGCCCTTTCCTACTCTTGCCTTTGTCTCAGCACCCACGTGCAGGAGCTCTGAGGTCTCTGGTAGGAGACAGTCCCACAGAAGCCCAGTGTGGCCAAGGGCAGCCAAGTCCTGGGGATCGCTCAAGCCACGCCCCCTCTTTGCTCAGGCTCTGGCCTCGGTCAGCTGCAGGACAGGAAGTTGCAGGCAGACTCAGTGTGTGCCCTGAGATCACACCTTCCCTTTTCCCACCGGAAGTGGTGTTTGGTTGTTGTTTTTGCTTTTTTGCTTTTTGTATCACACCCAGCGATGCTCAGGGGTTACCCCTGGCTCTGCACTCAGGAATCACTCCTGGAGGTGCTTGGGGCCATATGGGATGCCGGGATCGAACTCCGAGTTGGCCGCGTGTAAGACAAATTGTCGCTCCGGCCCCATGGAAGTGGTGGTTTAGATGGATTCTGGGCTTGGGAGATGCAGCCACCGTCCCCCAGGCTCCGTGGCCACAGGGCTCGCCCCTGATGGAGCCAGTGACTCCCGAGCAGGACACTGGTAGCCCTTTCCTCGTGCCTGTGAACCCCGAAGCAAACACACCTTGCCCCCGCATCCCAGCTCCGGGGACACCCTGTGCACCCCGAGAAACTCCCCCATCCTGTAGCCCCCTGGACACCCCATAGCCCGGCTCCCCAGAGGTAAAGCCAGGGGCCACGTGGCCCCTAAAGCAGGACACCTGGGGGTCCCTGCAGGCTGACCCCTCCCATGCCAGCACCTGGGGCTGACCATGCATGGGGGGCAGATTGAGCTGGCCAGTAGACGTGATGGGGTGACGGAGAGGCCGAGAGAGGCCAGACTGAGTCAGGGGGATGGCACCTCTGCCCTCTGCCTGGTGCCATGGGGGACAGCCTCGGGCTCCTCTAGGAAGGGGGACTTCGCACGGCGAGTGGGAGCAGTGGCTGGGACTCTGGGGAGCTTGATGGCACCATGCGGGTGCGCTGTAGGGACCCGGATGGGAGCCACATCTGCAGGAGGAAGTGTTCCCCGCTGCGCTGGAGGTGTCTGGGCTCAGGACGTTCCCACAGCCCCTGCCAAAATGGGTGGGGCGCCATCGGCCCCTGGAGCCCAGCAACCCCCAACCCGCGCCCACGGGCACCGGGTGGGGCTCGCTCCTCACAGCAGCCTTCCCCTCCACCCGCCTGCAGATCACGCAGGAGGCCGGCGAGTTCATGATCACATTCCCCTATGGCTACCACGCCGGCTTCAACCACGGCTTCAACTGTGCCGAATCCACCAACTTTGCCACCCTGCGATGGATCGACTACGGCAAAGTGGCCACGCAGGTAGGCCCAGGGGGCGGGGTGGGGTCCCTGCATCGTCGGAACCTTGCTCTCCGCAGGGTGCAGAGGGCCCCTGCAGGCCCAGAACTGTGCTTGCATCAGAGGAACGTCGGAGAAGCCGGGCTCAGTCGTGGTGGCCTTTGCTCTAAGAGTCCAGGGCTGGGCAGGTGGATGCCCCCGGCCCGCCTGCAGCATTCCGGAGTGAAAGGCCTCAAGTCATGTCTCCCAGGGCAGGCAGGGTGGCCCTCTGGGGTGCGGGTGATTCAGGGGAACCCGTTAGCTGGCAGAGCTGACCAGGACACGCCGCTGACCTTGACTTTCCTGGTCTGTTTCTGAAGCTTCCCTAGGGACCTGCAGGCCAAGCGGCCGGCGGGAGGGAGAAGCTCTGAATCCAGAGCGTGTGTATCTCGGGTGTATCTGCTGGACTGCTCCAGCAGAGGGGCCCTTCCCGGAGCGCTGCCGAGCCGGGGAGGGGCCATCTGTGCCAGGCCAGCAGGGACCACCCAGATCCTAAAGCAATTTGGGCTCAGCCACATGTCCCGGACGAGTGGCATTCGGGAAGTGCAGCTGGGCTCGGGCCCGGCGCTGACAGCTGGGTGGTGTAGCGTGAAATTACAGAGCAGACCCTGCACAGCCTCCCAGCGGGGGGGGCCGCTCTGGCTCTCAGACCCTGCAGGCATGTGTCTGGGTCACAGGCCAGGCCGGGGGACCCTGGGGCTCCGTGCCCTGCTGAGAAGGGGTCAGTTCCAGCCTGCGTGGGAGGCCAGCTTGTACCAGCACGTCCATCAGGCGTGTTCTCGGGGACTCTGCCCCACGGTCTGTGGGTTCTGTCCGCTGACCGCGCCCAGGCTGCCCTCCGTGTCCCCCTGCCATCATGCTCACCGCCGGGACCTCATTCCTGCGGGGTCTGTGTGCTTTGCCCGCTGGGGGACACAGCCCCACAGGCCATGGTGAGGCTGACCCCCTGCTGGGCCGAGTCCTGCCGTGTCCGCTGGGCTCTGTGGGTGTTCAGCAGCACCCTGTGCCCGGCGCACTCCTGGGCCGGCAAAGCCCGGGTCCCTAGGCTTGTGTCTGGGTGTTCAGCAGCACCCTGTGCCCGGCGCACCCCTGGGCCGGCAAAGCCGGGGTCCCTAGGCTTGTGTCTTTGGGCACTGGTCAGTCGGGCCGTCCCAGGGGCCGTGCTGGACGCTTTGCCAAGGTGGCTTTGGGCCTGCTGGTCTGCGTGTGGTCAGCAGGAGCTGCACGGATCATGGCTCCTTCCCCTCCTCTGGCTGCCGCCCGCCCACGCCCACAGCTGTTGGTACTCTCTGGGCACACCACAGCCACCCCGAGACTCCCTCGAGGCAGAGGCCTCGCACATGCACCCCTGGCTCCCCCTCATGTCCCGAATCCCGCCGTGGTACGCGGGACTTAACTGCCGCCTCTCAGGGACCAGATGTTCCCTGCCTGCCCTGAGCCCAGCCAGGCACCTTCAGTTTGGGGAAGACCCTGAACCACGGCCCGAGGGCGGGCAGGAGGCGCCCCTCGGGCAGTCCCTGGTGCCAGGGCAGGGGGACAGATTTCCCCTTTGCTTCTGGGGGTGTCCGGGCGTTCTGGCCTCCCCCATCCCCACGCTTGACCCCCGGAGCAGCAGGACAGTGAGGACCCCTCCCATGTCGTGGTGGCAGGTGGCCACAGGCTGGAGCAGGCTTGTGCTAGGGACGGGTGGAGTGTGCCCTGTGCTGTGCTTATCCCACAGCGCGGCGTGGAGGCCACGCACTGCCCCCGCCTGGGGGTCCGGCCCCCTGTGACCCGCATCAGGTGACCTCCAAGGGTGGGGGCAGTGAGCACACCTCTCACTCCAGTCAGGAGTTCCAGAAGGTTCTCTCGCATGGGTCCTGGTAGGGGCAATCCCAGCCCCTCTTACTGCCACCCTGCAACCCCTCTGGACCCCGGGGCTCGGGCACAGGGCGTAGGTGTTTGTGTCCTCCTGGGAGCCCTGGACCCCATCTGATGGGAGCAGCGGGCAGGGCTGTGTGTGCCCTGAGCCAGGGGACCCAGGGCATCACTCGGGCCCTGCTGTGGGTGGTCCGACTTAGGGCAGCGGGGCTGGATGAGGGTTTGCCACCCGGAGCAGGGGCTTCTCTCAGACACTGGTCTGGGGGGCTGCCCTGGTGTTGGGCCGAGGTCGAGGCTGGCCACAGCCTCTCATGGGCTTTGAGAGCAGAACCAGCCCTGGGGCCTCTTGGCTGACCCGTGAGACAGGCGGGTTCTCGCTGCTCCAAGTCTGCACCCGGACAGGGGCCGGGACTTGGGGGCACTCCGCCCACTCTTGGTCTCGGGACCCTCAGGAGCAACTTGAGCTCATGAGTTAGGGGCGTTAGCGGAATGTCCACCCCACCGAAGTCCTGCCCCTTGGCTGGCCAGACGCGCCTCAGACCCCACCTCTGGGCATTCCGTTGCCCCTGCTCGCTTGCTCCCAGAGCCCAGCGGGTGTCAGCGCTTCATGCTGATGGGCTCCAAGCAGCCCTGGGGTGCTCAGGCTCAGGGCGCCTCCTCTGCCCCCGTCAGAAAGGAGGGGCTGACCTGCCCCCACACCCCACACCCCATGCTCCTGCCTCTGCCTCCGGAATGAGGGCGCCAGGACTCGGCAGGGGTGGGGTGGAGTGGGGTGCCTTGGTGCACACAGATGGTGGGGAGGCCCAGGAGCCCCCCACCAAGGCAGGGGGCAGCCTGAGCTGCTCTAGGGGGTTGGCCCAGCCCCCAGTAAGAAGGTCCAGGAGAGCTGTGGCAGGGGCCAGTGCCCTGGGTGGGGCGCGAGCACCACCTTGTCCAGTGGCCTCCTGGGCCCTGCATCTTCCTTGAGCTTCCTGCGGGCTGACCGTGCCCTGTGGCCAGTCGGGGCGCTGCCCTGGGCTCTCAGGCACCAGACAGCCTGGGCGGGGCAAGCAGCAGCTGGGAGCGGGTCCCTCCTCCCGGCCACCCCTCAGGCTGCTCCGCCGCCCCAGTGCACGTGCCGCAAGGACATGGTGAAGATCTCCATGGACGTGTTCGTGCGCATCCTGCAGCCCGGCCGCTACGAGCAGTGGAAGCAGGGCAAGGACCTGACCGTGCTGGACCACACGCGCCCCACGGCGCTTAGCAGCCCCGAGCTCAGCTCCTGGAGCGCCTCCCGCCGCCTCGCTCAAGGCCAAGCTCCTGCGCAGGTGAGCGCCACTGCCCGGCCTGCCCGCCGTCCCCCCTCCTCCTCCCCGCTTCCTCTTTCCTCCCTTCTCCCTCCCTCCTCCTCCTCCCTTCTGCTCCTCCTCTCCTCTCCCCCCCCTGCCCCTGAGGGTGGGGGTGGGGCCACTGCCGTGTCGCCGACTCAGTGTCCCTCTCGTCCCGGGTCTCCCAGTCCTCAGAGGTGACCTTTGTCCCCTGTGTCCAGGGCTCCTCTCTGTCTGCCTCACTCTGCCCCTTGCGCCTTGTGGCTGAGGGGCTGGGCTGGGGCCTGTGCTGGCCTCTCCTGCCTGAGGCTTCAGCACAGGTGCGGCGCCGAGCACACACAGGGCTGGCCTGGGTCTGTCCTTAGCACATCGTGACGGTCCCCCAAGCCCTGAGCACTGTCAGGCGTGGCCCCAAACCAGAACCAAACAGCTTCTGCCACTAAGCGCAGACGCAACCCTGCCCTGGAGCCAGGCACTGAGGAGGCCAAGGCAGAGGCGCAGGACTAGGTGGGATGTGGACAGGTCACCTGCCCCGCCCATCCCTGCCATCTCCCGGGCTGTGCCTGCTGGCCATTTCTCTGCGGTGACCCCGGGAGGCCTGTCCCGTGGACTGAGGCCTTGGGACTCAGAGCCATTTGAGAACAGACGCTTGGCCTCCCTCGTGGACCTACAAACTGCAGCTGGACCCCTGGACCCCCTGCAGGGCTCCCAGCCTCTGCAAACCCCGGACCTAGCTCTGTCCTCATTCGGCTGTTGACTTATTTTTTATTTTTTGCTTTATGGGTCACACCCGTGATGCTCAGGGGTTTCTCCTGGCTCTGCACTCAGGATTTACTCCTAAGCGGTGTTCGGGGACCATATGGGATGCTGGGGATCGAACCCCGGTCGGGCCGCGTGCAAGGCAAACACCTTCCCCACTATGCTATCTCTCCGGCCCTCGGCTATTTACTCTTGACTTACTCTTTTTTTTTTTCTTTTTGGGTCACACCCGGCAGTGCTCAGGGGTTACTCCTGGCTCTGCACTCAGGAATCACTCCTGGCGGTGCTCAGGGGACCATATGGGATGCCGGGATCGAACCCGGCCAGCGCAGGCCGGCGGCGTGCAAGGCAAACGCCCTACCCACTGGGCTATCGCTCCGGCGCCTCGGCTGTTTACTCTTGACTTACTCTTGTTGACCACTGGCTCTGCAGCCAGCTCCCAGGCTCTGGCCTCTGAAGCCTCCCCTCAGCCCCACCAAGTACTATGTGCTCCTACCTTGGAGAATATTCCAGAACACTTTTTTCCCCCCTTTTTGGGTCATACCCGGCAATGCTCAGGGGTTTCTCCTGGCTCTGCACTCAGGAATTACTCCTGGCGGTGCACGGGGACCATATGGGATCGGGGATCAAACTCCGGTCGGCCGGTGCAAGGCAAATGCCCTCCACTGAGCTCTCACTCTAGCCCCACCAGAGCACTTGGGAGGGAATGAGTGGCCCCTTCTGGCCAACCCCGGAGGGACCCTCGGGGTGACCGGCAGTGGCAGTGCAGAGGTCCTCGTCCCCCGCTGCCCGCCCGCTCTCCCCGCCTCGCCTCCTGCAGCGCCTCCCTGCCTCCCGCCTGTGCCTCCCGGACCAGGCCTCTGTCTCCCCAGACCCTGCCCCTCAGCTCTGCCATGGCTGCAGGAGGATAGTGCTGCCACGGGCGGGTGTTGTGGGTGTCCCGGCCCTGGAAGGGGCAGGTAGCTTATGGCAGCACCCACTGGTGTCCGGTTTCAGTCCTTGGGCTGGTGCAGAACAGAGCTCTGCCCCCCACCCCAGCTCCCCAAGCCCGGCCTGCCGCTTCTCGCAGGCTCGGCTGGACGCCGCACCGTGCCCCTCTCTCCACTCTCCCGCACCCTGGAACCTCCTGGCAGGGCCAGTCGATGGGACCCACTTCCCTCACCCCAACCACCAGCCTCACAGGCCCCAACGCTGAGAATGTCCAGCCATCCTTTCCTGCCACTGGGCTCACCTGTAGGGCCAGAACCGACCCTTTCCACCTCCAAGGAGCCCACTAACTGGGCACAGCTGCCCAAGACAGCCTGCCAGGGCCCTTGACCCCTGCGGAAGGAACCGCAGAGATGGGCGCAGGGAGAGAGAGAAACGCCGTTAGCAGGTACCCAGGAGGGCCAAGGAGGTGCTGGGGACTGTCCGAAACCGGGTGGTCAGCTGCAGGCCCCAGCACTCGGAGCAGCATCGAACAAAAGGGCCATGGCAGTGGCCAGCGTGCAGGACGGGCAGGCGGGAGAGAGACAGGGCCCTCAGGGCCTCCTTTGTGAGAAAGCTGTGGCGGGCTGTGCTCCTGCTGCTCAGGGGTCCCAGAGCGGAGCCCACCCACCAGGCCGCAGGCTCCCCGAGTTACAGGGCAGCCATGGGCCAGTCCCCAGCTGCAGGGACGGCTGCGGCCAGACCGGCTGCAAACACCCCAGCCGGGTGGCAGCTCCCACCCTGGAGGGCCCTCGAGTCTGCCCAGAGGGTTTCCCCGCGACCACCCCGGCCTCTGAGGGAGGTGCTGGCCCTTGAGCCTCTGTGGAAGGTCCAGGCTGCGTCCCCCATGTGGGGAGGGGAACGCTGGCACCTGAGTCCACCTCTCCCACCCCAGTGAGGGAGGTGGGTGATGACCCCTAGGGGGCAGCTCTAGCGGGCAGCCCCGTCCTGGGCCTGCTGCAGGGCAGTGCGCCGAGCCCCTTGTTCCAGGGTCAGAGGAAGGCCCGCTGGGGGCATGGGCATCGCGGGAGCCCACCGGCAGGCCTGGTCCGGGTTTTGGCAGAGGGACGCTCCCTGGAGCTCCTGCCTGGCCAGGGCGGGCTTTGCGGTGGGGCCTGACGGCTGCTGTGCCCATGCCAGGGGCTTCCCTGCACCTCGCAGACTCCAGCTGGCTGTGCCCTCCCACCGCGGTGCCCGCACTGCCCGTCATGCTGACGCCCCCCACCCTCACTGCTTTCTCTGGCCACGAGGGCCCATGCTGCAGCTGTGGAGGGCACACGAGACCCATGGCCGGGCAGCAGAGCAGGGCCTGGACACTAGCGGCAGGGGCATGTGGGGAGTCGGGGAGATCCCAGCCAGTGTAGGCAGCGCCTGCTCCCGGTGACCTCAGTCCTGGCCCTAGAGGAGGAGGGGAGGTGGGGCGGTTTGTGGGTCCCCCTCCCCAGGCCGAGCTGCACCCCCTCTGAGCATTCCCCCCGCCCGCTCGCTGCTGTCCTGTCTCTCCTCCCTCGTCCTCTTGGACTTTTACGGAACAGCCCCCTGAGTGATCCTCACTTGGGACCCCAGGGGTCTGCTCCGGGGTGCCTTAGGGGAAAGGGAGCCCAGCCCCCAGCCCATGTCAGTTTCCCGTGTAGACAAATCAGTCTGAAGGAAAGCAGGCACTGGAAAAAGGCTGAGGAGGAGAGAAGGCCCAGCCTAGAGAGGAAGAGAGAGGCGGGCAGGAAGCCGGGGTTCCCGTAAAGTGCCCCGCGCCCGC
Source organism: Cryptotis parvus (assembly GCA_021461705.1). NCBI lineage: Eukaryota > Metazoa > Chordata > Mammalia > Eulipotyphla > Soricidae > Cryptotis > Cryptotis parvus. The sequence continues at coordinate 1,956 of JAJIBD010010719.1, read as the reverse complement.
CCACAGCCACCCTGCCGCTCTGCTGCCTCCGGGCCCCAGGGGCCATTGCCCCCCACCTGCCTAACGGCCCTTGTCTCCAGGTCTCACCGAAACGGAACCAGCCCAAGAAGTCCAAACCCGAAGACCCCAAGTCACCAGGGAGGGGGCAGCCGTCCCTGAGGGAGGTGGTGGGGGCGGCATGAAGGGAGGCGGCACCCCCGAGGCGGAGCCCGGGGAGGATGACGAGGGAGCCACAGGCCCTGCCACAGGCCCAGGAGGCCGAGGGCACGGAGGGTGGGTCACGCCTGTCCCCTGACTCTGTCCCGGTGGTGGGGCGGGGCCCCCCCTGGTTCGGAGGGTGCTCTGGGGCGCCCCACCCTCATGGCCCACAGGGCCCCCTCGGGGGCCTGCAGCTTGCACCTGGGGCTCTGGTCTGGGGCGGCTCCCTGGGGTCTGTCTGTCCCCTGCCCCCTTTCCTACTCTGTGTGTTGTGGGCTTGCGGGCTGCATCGCTGGTTCTCGCTTGTGGGAGCCGGCTGCCTTGGCCAGGGTCAGGGTCACAGGTCAGCCTCCAGGTCAGAGGTCAGTGCAGGGCTCTGCCGGGGCCCGCATCTTCATTGGCTCTTTTGGGGACTGTGCACAGGGCTCTGCCCATCCTGAGCTGTGGTTCACCAGAGGGCCCACACCTGCCCCTCCGTCATCGGGCGCGTCTTGTGCTCGGAGTGGGGGGAGGTAGGTGGGCTTAAGGGCCACCCTGACCCTCTCCCAGGCAACCTTGTGCCTGAGGCTTAGAGAGCAAATGGCTGCCGCTGCCCATCCCTCCCAGATGGTCCCCACACCCTGGCAGGGTCACTTAGGGCGGAGCTTGGAGGGGTGTGGCCCAGCCCTCCATGGGTAGTAACAACCCTCCCACCCCATGTCGTGCCTTGGGGCTGTGGGAACAGTCACGAACCTCAGGCACGGAGCCCCAGCTCGGCCCGTGACCCCATGGAACTTGTGGCCAGTTGCTCCCTGACCTCTGACCTCTCCTAATTCAGCTGTCTGGTGGGTGGGGGCCGAGGCCCAGACTGCACCCTGAAGGCTCCTCTCCCCACAGAGGACGGGAGGGTCAAGCTGCGACCCCCCAGAGCCAGGAGCGACCGGAAGAAGAAGAGCCTCAGCCCCCCCGCACCCCCACTCCCCGTGCCTGCCCCCTGCCCACGTCCACAGCCGCCCAGTTCTCCAGCAAGGGAGGTGCCCCGCCGGAGCCCCTGGGGCCCCCTGCAGGCCCTGCCACTGCTGAGCAGAGCCCCCACCACCCGCCCCCTCAACGTGGTGCCCCCCGAGGCCCGGGCGAAGAGCAGGAGGCGGCCGCGCCCCATCATCCCCATGCTCTACGTGGTGCCGCGGCTGGCCCAGCCTCCGGGGACAAGGCCCGAGCGCCCTGCCCGCAGCCTCCCGAGCTCCTGGGCCAGAAGGGCCCTTCCTGGAAGGACGCCCAGCCGGGCCCATGGAGCTGGCGGGGGCCTGAGGAGGAGGGAGGGACTCTGGACCGGCAGGTGAGGACTGTGGGGCCGGGGCTGTAGGGGCCTGCAGGGGCCCAGCCCTACGCCCACTCCTGCTCTGTGTCCAGGCGCCCCACATTCCCCAAGTTGAAGATGGAGATCAAGAAGAGTCGCCTGCACCCTCTGGGCAGGCCCCCACCCGCTCCCCGCTGTCTGTGGTCAAGCAGGAGGCGCCCAGCGATGAGGGTGCGTGTCTCCCCCACTGCCAGCCAGTGTCCGTTGCTGCTGGAGCCTGGGCCGCCGTGGCCCGTGACGGGGAGAGATCACGTCATCTGCGGAGTTGATGCCTGGGCCCTGCCCCTGCAGTCACACGCTGTCCAGCCTGCAGGCCCCCCCACACCCCTGCTCCCGGGTTGGGGACGCCCCCGCCAGCTTACCTGCCCTGTCTGATTCCAGAAGCGCTGCCCTTCCCAGGGGAGGAGGACATGAGTGAC
>JAJIBD010010718.1:0-23028 GCA_021461705.1 Cryptotis parvus | reverse complement strand
AACATTTTCAGTAGCATTTAATGCAGGAAGGAAAATATTTCAATTGGTATTATATATATTTATTTCTACTAAAAACTTAGGTGCACAAGGCATTGTTCTTGACACACAGTTAGTTCAATACAGGGTAGCATTTGACAAGCCTCTTCAGTTAGGCTACACCATTTATTTATTTATGTCGTCTTCCTCCTCTGTGCCTTCCCCCACTCCTCCTATTTTCTTTTGCTGTCTTCTTCTTTTTTTTGTTTTGCTTTTTGGGCTGGGCCACTGCAATGCTCAGGGGTTTCTCCCTGGCTCTGCACTCAGGAATTACTCCCTGGTGGTGCTCTTTTGAGGGACCCCAATAGATGCCAGGGATCGAACCCAGGCCAGCGGGGCGGTCACATGCAAGGCAAATGCCCTATCTGATGGCTATCACTCTGGCCCCTGCTGTTCCTTCTAAAAATAATCCCCTGAAGCACGAAAGTCTAATGTAATTCATGTATATACATGATGACTTAACTACTTTGTCCCAATCAGTGTTGACAGAAAAGCACACTAATAAAAAGGATCGCCGTAGGCTGCCCCCTCTATTTTCCAGCACTAAATGTCTATAAATATTGAATATCTTGATTCTTGCATCCACCTTGTTCCTTAACTTTCTCAGCCTGGTCTCGGCATTTTAATCATATCAGCTCTTTTTGATCATTTCTACTATTTGTGAGTGTTTCATCCCGTTCATCTTGGCCAGGGTCCCTGAATCTGTGTTTTTTCCATTTTCATGGGGGAGAAGGGTAATTATTGTTCACTTCTTACTTCATAATTTCAGTTCATGCTAAAGAAGGACAGATATATTTTAAATGAATAAAACATTCTAATAATTAACAAAATTATCTGAACTAAATTGGTTCTGACATTAATAGCTTTGCTGGAAGGCGCCTCTCCTACTATGCCAAGTGTGCTAGAGTCACTCATCATTATGTTGTTCATTAGTGAGGCTTCTTCATGAAGTCTGTACACTCCAAAGATTATTCATGAATCCATAAAGGAAAATCCTTTCCAAAGTGTACATATAAACATATTGTTATCAATTTATGTAAATATGTAATATTAAAATGATACCTTAAAATTTACTGATAGTAAATTATCCACATTAGAACTTATTAATTACTCATATTTTTAAGAAACTAGTGCTAGCGTGATTGTTTCTAAAGCTTAGAATTTGAGTGGGGCTGGGTTTTGAGCACAACTCCCCTCTGGTGCTGGCAGCTGATTTTCGCTCTCTAGTGCTCATAGATTGCTCTCAGATGGTTTCTGGGATACCACATGACACTGATTTGACTCTGGGTCCCCATGGGGCAAAGCAGACCCTCCTGAGCTATGAGTCATCTTTCTCAAACCTATACTTATGTCATTATGTCATTTTTAAATATGGAGGTGAACATTTTTGCTGCTTCGGGTAGATGGTAAATGGATTTATTTGCATATTAAAATGTGCACGCATTCACATATACAACCAGAAAACAGATGTGTACATATGCATATAAATGGTATCTATAATAAATTTCTTTCATAATTTTTCCCAGGCTTTTTTTTTTTTGGTTTTTATTTTTGTTTAGATTTTAACCCACAGCCAGTGGGTCTAAGGATTACTCCTGGCTCTTTCCCCTCAGAAATCAATCCTGAGAGTGCTTAGGATCAGGAGACCATTTGTGCTGGTTTGGATTGAAGCAAATATGAATAGTGAATTCAAGCAGCATTCAACTGCTTTAGCCACTCGGTATATCTCTCTAGAATTCCATCCAGGGTCTTATGTCTACTTAATATGAAAGTAAAAAATTCCCAGGGATATACTGCATTTTTAATTAAGTATTAGAGATTACCTGTACTCCTGGTCTATAACTAAAAAACTATTTAACAGATGAGAAAAATGTTTTTTCTTTAATGAGTCTAGAAACAAACACATTATATGCTTTGATATTTTATTTGAACTCATGGAGTATTGGTGAATTGAGTACATGTAAGCAGACACTTAAATCAGGCCTCGTGGAAAGTCCTAAATAGAATTGATGTGTTCAAGGTATGTAATTCTATATTTTCTAATTTAGTAACCTCAAAAGGCAAATTACATAAGTTGCAAAGTTACAGATGCAAGATTTTTCTTATGGAAATGTGGTTATCTCCCCATCCTTTGATAGCTCTCTATATAAATTCAAGTTTCAATAAATCTGGATATTTATGTGAAGTCAGCAAAGGGTTGAATTAGATGAACAAGTAGGGTTCTTTATAGACCCACGATTCTTTATTATTCTAAATTGACCTTGTTTCTGTCAAGAACTGATCACTAGGGCCAGTCCACAGATAGTTTTCCTGAGAAATAGGTCTAAGGAGTTTAGGTTCCTGAGAAACAGGTCTAAGGGAAACTTTTGCTTGGAGTTATGGTTTTTTAACCTAAGACATGCATTCTCCTTTATAAATGTGTACTCAATTAGTGAAATGTATTCATGTTGTTTAAATATGTTTGCTATATTTAGCAGTAAATATGAGAGAGATAGAGATGGGGCAGAGCCGCTAACAGCTCCCCCTGTGCCTAGCCGCCACCACGCAGGTACCTCGGGAGGGATGGCAGGTTCTAGCCCTGGCCCGCCACCCCAATAGAGCCTCTGCAACAAACCAGACACCACCAACCCCACTCCATGAGGGACTCCATTTGCACATCCGACCTCCTCTCATCAGAACTCTGTCCAGCAGACGAGCCCATCACAGCCCAGATCATCAACACCCACCCTGCAGCAGCTTTTTTTTCAATCCAGCCTGAACCCATCCAGCAGACAAGCCTTATCAAAGCCTAGATCATTGACACCACCCTGCAGTGGTTTATTCAATCTGGCCCAGGTATGTAGATCCAGAGACTCACAGACATTGGGCAGAGCTGCTACCATCTTTCCCAGGCTCAGCCGCCACGATGTGCTCGGAAAGGATGATGGTTCTAGCTTTGTCTGCAACCCCAACAGAGCCTCGCGAACAAGCCGGATGACTTCACTCCAAGAGGGCTTGCTCGGCCATTTTCCATCTGACCTCCCTTTTGTCAGTACTCCATCCAGCAGATGAGGCTATCATAGCCTAGCTTCTGCCGCTGCGGTTCAACAATAAATGCTATATTTACTGGTGACTCATAGGAGTATGCCACCCCTTTACTCTCGCAAGCCTGGCAAGCTGCCCGGCGTCGTATTTGATATGCCAAACAGTAATACTTCTATTGTTAGGTCATTCCCATGTGACCTAATAGATAATGGTTTGCAGGCTCTTTATGTTTCTGAGCTAGCAGGTTGCCCTTTGGCTCTACTTTCAACATGAGTACAGACATATGGAGATGTTACTTTTGGAGCCCGCTTGAGCAAATTGGATGATGAACGGAACATAGTGATAGTGGATTAATGTTGTTTAAAAATGTTTGCTATATTTAGCAGTAAATATGTTTAATATTTTAACAAATTTAGGAACAGAAGTATTTTTAAACTACAAGTGTTAAAAGTAGCCTTCCTGACAATTTTCTTTGATAAACTTCAGAAAAGAGTGTTTCTATTGCTCTCTAATAAGTTCAACAAATTATAAGTCTAAGAAACTACAGATAATTTTGTTTAATAGTGGATGCAATTCAAAAAATCAAAAATATGGAATTGTGATATAACAGTTCAGAAAGTCACAGATATAATGTATTCTTTTTTTATGTCATGACCACTGAAACATACCTTTCATGACATGAAGTTTAGTATCAGAAATTAAGTACACAATTTAATTTCTTTATTCCTACCATACAAAAAACTATAATCACAAAATTAAGTGCCTCTTTACTTGTGCTTAACATTTATGATTACAACAGAAGTTTATGACAAAAGATATTTTACTCAGAGTACACTTTTTAAAAAACCAGTACATAATTTTTTCTTTTTTCAGCTTCCCTAAGACTCTCCCTGCACGTCTGATATTATCATTAAATTACTAAATATCAATAATAATTATTGATAGTTGTATAGTATTTAACTACTGGACTTTGACAATATTCTGCTTCAGTAACAAACTTAATAATTTTATTTGATTTCTGATTTACGTAAGAATTCAATTCATCTGAGGTTTTAGAATCTTAAGAGCTAATAATAATTCTTAATTTATTTATTTATTTATTCATCTATAAGCTTTTAGACCACACGTGCCTTGCTCAGAGGTTACTCCTAGCTCTGTGCTCAGAAATTATTCCTGGAGGGAAACATCTAGGAGGGATGTGCTGGGGATCGAAGATGAATCAGCCTCATGTAAGGCAAGCACCCTACCTAAGCTGCACAATTTGTCTAGCCCATATCATTTGATATGAAATATAATATCTTACATTTTATATTTAGCAGTTTGCTAACTAATTATCTTAGAAATAGTATTTCATAACTAATACATTTACTAAGTAAATTAACTATAGAAAACTATGAAATAGATTTTTTTATGAAAATAGTCTATTTCATTCTATGAAATACAATTTTTTTGTAGTTCTTTGTAACCCGACCATTGATTAGGTATTTGAATTTTAAAGAGAGTCAAAGGAGCAAATAGTACCAAATGGAGCAAGGAAAGCCTTTTCAACAAGTGGTGCTGGGAAAACTGGACAGCTATAAAAAAAAAAAAAAGAATATGAACCTCTGTCTAATACCATGCACAAAAATCAGATAAAATGTAATAAAGATCTCAGTATCAGACCTGAAACCATAAAGTACATGGAAGAAAATATAGGAAAAAACCCTCCATGACATAGAAGCTAAAGGCATCTTCAGAGATGAAATACTACTAACAAAGCGACTGAAGGAGAAGATAAACATATAGGACTACATGAAACTAAAAAGCTTATGCACCTCAAAAGAGAGTGACCAAGATACAAAGACAGTCCACAGAGTGGGAAAGAATATTCACCCAATACCCATATGATAAGGGATTAATATACAGGGTATATCAGGCACTGGTAGAACTTTAAAAAGAAAAAAAAAACAGCCAACCCTATCAAAAAATGGAGAGAAGAAATAAACAGAAACTTTGACATGGAAGAAATTGAGATGGCCAAAATGCATATGAAAAAATGCTCATCATCACTAATCATCAGAGAGATGCAAATTAAAAACAACAATGAGATATCATCTCATACCACAGAGGCTGGCATATATCCAAAAGGGCAAGGACAACAAGTGCTGGTGTGGATACGGGAGAAAAGGTCTCTCATCCATTGTTGGTGGGAATGTCGACTGATACAGCCTTTTTGGAAAACAATATGGACATTCCTCCAAAGACTAGAAATTGAGCTCCTCTTTGACCCAGCCATACAACTCCTGGGAATATACCCCGGGAAGCCCAAAATACACAGTAGCAACACCATCTGCACTTTTATCCTCATAGCAGCACTATTCACAATAGCCAAAATCTGGAAACCACCAGAGTGCCCTAGAATTGATGACTGGATAAAGAAGCATTGGTACATCTACACAATGGAATGTTATGCATTATCAGGAAAAATGAAGTTATGAAATTTGCCTATAAGTGGATGGACATTTGGGGGTGGGGGATAGAGATTTCGGACTACACCCAACTGTGTTCATTGCTCGCTTTTGGCAGGCTCAGAACCATATGAGGCACCAAGGATCAAACCTGGGTTGTACCTGTACAAGGCAAGCACATTATCTACTGTACTATCTCTTCAGCCCCAAGGGTCTTTGCTTTCCTATACTGCAGCTATTAGTCACATGTGATTACATTTAAAATTTTTTGAGTGAAACGTTCAATTCTTTAGTCTCATTAGCCACATTTTAGGCCTAAAAGTCATATATGATTAGCTTTAGTATGAGGGCCGCCATTTTCCACATCTGGACTCCCCTCTCCTCAGAGCTCCACTCAGCAGAAGAGCTGATCACAGCCTGGCTCGCATGTTTCATCAATAAATGCTCAAGTTTTGAGGTGACTACAAGATTTTTTCACCTGCATGGAAGAGCCTGGCTAGCTACCTGTGTCGTATTTTACATGACAAATACCTAGTAACAATTATAAACCTCATTCCCATGACTTGATGGAATGGTTTGAGGCTCTTATATTACTGGAGTGGGCTGATGCCCTTGGGCTATCTCACATGTGACAGGATTATTGAGATGTTACTGGTGCCCACAAATTAAAAACAACAATGAGATATCATCTCATACCACAGAGGCTGGCATATATCCAAAAGGGCAAAGACAACAAGTGCTGGTGTGGATACGGGGAGAAAAGGTGTCCTGTAATCGATGATCTACAGGAAGTCAAGTGATCAAGTGGATGGACATGAGAGGCTCATGTTGAGTGAAATAAACAGAAGGAAAAAGACAGATATAGAATGACTGCATTTATTTGCATGGCATTATTATCTGTCTTATCACTGTCTTCCTGTTCATCATCGATTTGCTCGAGTGGGCACCAGTAACATCTCCATATTTCTGTCTCATGCTAGTAGAGCCCAAGGGCACTTGCTTGCTCCAGGAACAGAAAGAGCCTCAAACCATTCCATCAGGGCATGAGAATGAGGTCTATAATTGTTACTGGTATTTGGCATATTAATATGAAATGGTTACTGGAATTTGGCATATCAAATACAACACGAGAAACTTGCCAGGCTTGCCGAGCAGGAGATAAACTCTTTTAAACACCTCCAAATAAAGCATTTATTATTGAACCGCGCTGCTGCTTATGGCCAGGTGAGCGGTATCACACATTAGGTCATTCCCATGGGCCTAATATAATGTTTTGAGGCTCTTTATGTTCCTGTAGCAAGTCGATTCCCCTGGCTCTACTGGCATGAGACAGGACATATGGAGATATTACTGGTGCCCGCTCTAGCAAATAGATGATCAACGGGAAGATCGCGTGATCGTGGATCGTGAATATGAAATCGTAGCTTGCCAGGCTCTGCCGTGTGGGTGGCATACTCTTGTAGTCACCTATAAATCCAGCATTTATTGATGAACCACCCGACCGCTTGTGGCCATACGAGCCGGGCTGTGATAGACTGGTCTGCTGGTTGGAGTTCTGATGAGAGCTAAGTCCAGATGTAAAAATGGAGGCCTTAATGGAGTGGGGAGTCGCTCTGGCCTGTTGTGAGGCTCTGCTGGGGTGGTGGGCCAGGGTTAGAACCCGCCATCCCTCCCAGGTACCTCGTGAGCGCTGGGCACAGGCAGCTGGGAGGGATTTCATGTTACTAGCTCTTTCTGTTCCTGGAGCAAGCAAGTGCCCTTGGGCTTTCCATAGCAAGTAGCAGCTCTGCCCCCATGTCTATGAGCCTCTGGATCAGCATACCTGGGTCGGATTTAAAAAAAAGACTGATGCAGGGGCGGATCTTGATGAGCCGGGCTGTGATAAGCTGGCCTGCTGGGTGGAGTTCTGATAAAAGGGAAGTCTGAATGTAAAAATGGAGGCCCTCATGGGGTGGTGGGCCAGGGCTAGAACCTGCCATCCCTCCTGGGTGCCCTGTGAGCAGCTGGGCACAGGGAGAGCCATTAGCAGCTCTGCCCCCATGTCTATGAGTCTCTGTTGCATGTTGCATGACATAAATATATATATATATATATATATATATATATATATATATATATATATATACATGCATATATATTATGTTACCAATATCCAAGGTCAGGCAAAAAATGAATCAAGAGGTTTTATCATAGGTGGAATCTACCACAAGTCTGCGGGACTCAGAGGTTAGGTAAGATAGACAAGGTAACATTGTGCTAATAATCGTCAAAAATGATAAAACCAGCCTAGAACTAAGAATTGAATATAGGCAAAAAGATACACTAGATAACCTCTAAACATATATATTGCAGTGCACAATGTGTAAGAGAAACAGAGCAACAGAGAGAGAAATAGAGAGAGAAAGACAGAGAGAAGAGATAAAGAACCTGCAATAGAGTCAAGCTAGGGAAGGGGTTAAATTGGGGCTATTTTTTGGTGGGAAATGGGCACTGATTGCTGGAACACTGTATGACCGAAACCAGAACATGAACATCTTTGTAATTGTATATCTCATGGTCGTATAATAAAATATTTTAAAAATGTAATTAAGAGACCCAAGGGAAATGATGAAAAGATTTTGAAATCCTGGTGGAGGGATTGATGTAGTCATCTGCAATTATCCAATACAATTCCAATACTGTTGTAAATTGTTACTGCAATTAAATATTAAATAAAATAGTCATTTTACTTCAAAAATGTTTTTAATATTTTTCGGGTTGAGAATATCTGCCTAATGGATTGTGACTAAATGTGATACATGTGCTTCTTTGTCTAAAATCTTATATAAGACTTTGATGTTGGAATAAAATTACTGCATGCTGGACATGTAGTCACTGCCTCGTTCTGGTTGCACTGTACCATCCCAGGTCTAACGTCCACTAGAGACACAACACACAGGAAGGCAACATCCATTTCTATTTTGTTAAAGATGGTCAAACAAAAGGCGGTCAACTTCCATTTCTATTTTGTTAAAGATGGAGCTGATCCTTGCTCTCCCAGCCATGCATGAGGCACCCGGGCGGCATGGCGGGTTCTAGCCATGGCCCACCACCCCAGGAGAGCCTCACAACAAGCCAGACAACCCTCCACTCCATGGGGCCGCCCATGGAATTTTCCACATTCGACTTCCCTCTCTTCAGAACTCCACCCAGCAGACCAGCCCATCCCAGCCCAGATCATCCACACTGCTTAGTGGCAGTGCAGTTCATCAATAAATGCTTTATTTGGAGGTGACTACAAGAGTATGCCTCCCGCATAGCAAGCCTGGCAAGCTGCTCATGTTGTATTTGATATGCCAAATACCAGTAATATATTAGGTCATTCCTATGACCTAATATAATGGTTTGAGGCTCTTTATGTTCCTGTAGCAAGCTGATGCCCTTGGCTCTACTAGCATGAGACAGGACATATGGAGATATTACTGGTGCCCGCTCTAGCAAACAGATAATGAACGGGAAGATAGTGATAGTGATAGGGGTTGAGATAGTCCCAGAAGTTCTCCCCAGGCTACTCCAGGATTTGTATTCAGAGATCACTGTTCTTATTTTGGGAATCATATGCAGTATCTGGAATCAAAATTGTTTCAGATATATGCAAGTCATGTGTCTCTGCTACTGTATTATTTATAATTATTTATTCAGTCCCAGTATAGAGTGTTTTTATACATCACCTCGGTTTTAGATCAATGAATACTTTATGTTTTTTAGATATCTATAGAATGAAAAGTATGAGAAAAGTTGCTTTTTCTCAACCTTGCAACCCCCAGTCCGTTCAACTTAAGCTAAGCACTGACCATCTTTAACAAAATAGAAATGGAAGTTGCCTTCCTGTGTGTCGTGTCTCTAGTGGACACTAGACCTGGAATGGTCCAGTGCAACCAGAACGAGGCAGTGACTACATGTCCAGTATGCAGTAATTTTATTCCCGACATCAAAGTCTTATATATTATTTTAGACAAAGAAACACATGTATCACATTTAGTCACAATCCATTAGGCAGCTATTCTTCTCATTGCCTGAAAATGAAGATATCAATGGTTAACTTCTCACAGATACATTAAGCCTTGGATTTTTGCAGACCACTGTGGTAGGTACAGGTGACTCAGTAAAGAGGCAATAGGAACAAGTCATACCCTGGTCCTGAGGAGTTTCAAGGTGTTCCTCATGTGCTGTCCTGCACTTTTGCAGTCAAGTCCCTTGGACAAGGGCTTAGATTCATAGTCTGAAGCTTCTTAGGATATGGCTGCCTTACACCACCTGGGTCTCTTTGTTTTTAGCCCATTGAGTTTGTAAATTAGTAAAAAACATAGATTATTGAAAGAAATATTTGCCCTTAAAGTTTTTGTTTGAAAGCATGCTGATTTTTTTTAAAATATTATTTTATTGTACCTTGGTTTCATTCCATCCATCCATCCATCCATCCATCCATCCATCCATCCATCCATCCATCCATCCATCCATCCATCCATCCATTCGTCCATCCATTCGTCCATCCGCCCGTCCGTCCGCCTCCGTCCATCCGTCTATCTATCTATCTATCTATCTATCTATCTATCTATCTATCTATCTATCTATCTATCTATCTATCTATCTATCTATCTATCTATCTATCTATCTATCTATCTATCTATCTATCTATCTATCTATCTATCTATCTATCTATCTATCTATCTATCTATCTATCTATCTATCTATCTATCTATCTATCTATCTATCTATCTATCTGTCTATCTGTCTATCTGTCTATCTGTCTATCTGTCTATCTGTCTGTCTGTCTGTCTATCTAATCTATCTATCTAGTCTATCTATCTATCTATCTATCTATCTATCTATCATCTATCTATCTATCTATCTATCTATCTATCTATCTATCTATCTATCTATCTATCTATCTATCTATCTATCTATCTATCTATCTATCTATCTATCTATCTATCTATCTATCTATCTATCTATCTATCTATCTATCTATCTATCTATCTATCTTTATCTATCTATCTATCTATCTTTATCTATCTATCTATCTATCTATCTATCTATCTATCTATCTATCTATCTATCTATCTATCTATCTATCTATCTATCTATCTATCTATCTATCTATCTATCTATCTATCTATCTATCTATCTATCTATCTATCTATCTATCTATCTATCTATCTGTCTGTCTATCTATCTATCTGCCGCAGACCACTCAGTCATGATGAGCTCTAAGTCTTGGGGATAACCAGAGTGAGGAGAATCAGGAGGGACAGGAACGTCGCGGCGATGGACAGTCAGACACAGACACAAGAGAGGTCAAATGCTGCTGCAGTTTACTGAGGGGCAAAGCTTTTCTTTTTATGTTCAAAAAATGCACAGATGCAAGATTACACCAGTTATTTTTAGCAAAGGAGGCATTTTTAACATCAAAAAAGAGTTTATCGTGTTTACCACATATGACCACCTTTTGCCTGCGCCTGTTTTTCAGGCGTGTTTTTCTGACATCTTTTGTTTTTAATTTTTTCATATTTGCCTCAAGTAAGGTACATAATTTTTTTAATCTTGGTTTTCATAGAATTACTTACTAGCTCTATGCACATATTATAGATTAACTTAACCTACTCCTAAATAGAAATTTCTATGCAGAATTTATTATTGTAAGATTATTAAGATTTTGTACTAGAAAGTGTTAACTTTAACAGGCCCAATTTTTTTTTTCACACGAGGTTTAGGGAGGCTAATCACTGCATTCCCGTCAACAGGGGTAGCCGGAGGCCTCGACCCATAGGTCAAGAATTCTCCCTTCCCGCTAATGATAGGAAGCAAAGGCCCAAAGGCCACGAGCCTTTCCTTATTAAGGACCTGAGACCAGCTCAGGCCTTGGCAGCCAGACGCTGCGTGGGCTGGCATTTTTATACTATCTTTGTTTTATGCTATAATTGTGTATAATGAAAAACTACTGTTGCCGCAGGCTTCTCTCTTTGTCCAGTTTCTCCATTACTCAGAGTCTAAGTTTCAGCATAAGCAAGAGCTCTAATTGCACACCAAGCATTCTTAGGAACAGCTAAGGGAGTTTAGGGGGCTTTGTTGGAGACAGTCCCTTTTTAGGGGAAGCACCATCTGGTAACTGTCCCTTTTTAGGCGGAAGTACCAAGCCATCCCCTGGCCCAGTGAGTACTTTCATGCTACGTGAGCCGGTGCCGCGGGAGCCATGGCATCTGTCTATCTGTCTATCTGTCTATCTATCTGTCTATCTGTCTATCTGGCTATCTGGCTATCTGTCTGTCTGTCTGTCTATCTGTCTGTCTATCTATCTATCTATCTCTATCTATCTATCTATCTATCTATCTATCTATCTATCTATCTATCTATCTATCTATCTATCTACTATTCTGCCAGGCTGTCTCCCCATTCTCTGCTCCTTAATTCTCTAAATATCCTTAAAAATGAAATTCTGAGAATGAAAAAATAAAATATGTTTACACCTTTGAATTCCTTTTCCAGTCACTTAATTGTGAAATTTGCAGCATTCAGTTTGAAAAATTTTTATGAATATTTTTGGCCCTCAATATTGAATAAAATTTGATACTGTCTACCTAGATTTAAAACAACTGCCAAACCAGAATGTTCATAGAAGTAGTTCTCTTGTGGTTTAAAATAGTTTTTATCATGCTTCCATCAATCCCTATAACTTGCTTGAATATCTTTTTACATTCTGTCATCATATTTCAGCTTTGGGTGTAAAAATATATAGAAATTGAAAGTAGTCTAAGTTCAACTTCATGCATTTAAGTCTAATTATCCGTCTACTTAACACTTCTGTTAAAATTCAAAAGGCCCTGATTTTATTTTTTGACACTCAGTTTGCTTAAAATCTGCAACACTTTCATTTAGGTTCTTATTAGAAAACCAGTCTTGGCAGAATCATTTGCTGTATTTTGAGTATTTTGGGTGTCACACTCAGTGGTGCTCAGGGTTCTTTCTGACTCTCAATTCATGCATCATTCCCACTGTGGTATAGGGCATTATAAGATTAAAATAATGCTGGGAATAAAACCAGGTTGCAAATTGCAACATAATGCTCTTGTACTGTTATACTATCACACTGGTCCCTTTGCAGACTCCTTTAATGAGGCTGAATTTGCACAATATGACTTTTGCCTGATAGATTTTTGCACAGCCTCATTTGACTGAAATACCTTAAGTTGTACATAATATTCATGCATGTAGAGGGAATCATTTTGAAAGGCTTTATGTCATTGAATTGAGGTCAAGGAACTTCCCTTCTGTGAACCTGAGCATTGAAAGTTTGTGTAACCCAATTCCCTATTATTTCTGTTCTACTATAGCAATATGCTATCAACTGAGTAGTTTATAAATAACTGAAATTTACTTCCAAGTGAATTTTGGAGTCTGGAAAATGTAATATAAAGATATAGGCAGATTCTGTATACTGTGCAGTTATGTTCTGTGTACTGTGGACTTGTATTTTAATTGGTTCTTCAGATTGCATGCAAATCTGAAGACAAAAGCAAACTCTCTGAGATCCTATGTATCAGTGCATCCATTTCAATCCAGAGGATTTTTTCACCCCTAATTTCTAAATACCTCCGCCACCTTCTTGATATCATTATATTGAGAAGTTTCAGCATGTGGTTTTGAAAAGACACAAATATTCAGTCTGTAATAGCCAATATGCCAAAAATTCCACAAGTCATTACTTTAGGTCTAAGTATCAGTATTCTCCCTCATACATCCCCAATAGTTATAGTAAAATTTTAAATACCAATCATTCATATTTGGCACTATCAGCCATCAAACTCATTCACATATTAAAATTTAACACAGAATTTCCAGTACAGTAAAAGCATTTTTAAATTCCACTAGGGGAGAATCTGGCATTCTGGTACAATGGACAGTGTGTTTTTGCATTGTGAACAGCCAACTATGGTTCAGGTTTTTTGGCACTAATATGGGTCCCCAGATCCCTGCAAGGAATGATTTTTCAACGCAGAGCCGCAAGTAAGTCTTGAGCCCAGCCATAACCAAAATCAAACAAAACAGTCCACTAGAGGAGAGAGGATTTATGTCCTCAAAGGAGAGGGTAAGTTTGTGAGATCAACACTGGCAGGATATATCCACTGCAGATCCCCCACAGATTTAGCTCTGGTGACCAACTTTCTTATCTGCTGATTGACCACATGAGATGGGAGTGCTTAACTGGGGCACTTAAGGTCAAAGATGGATTGTTTCTATTTTCATCCACTAGTGTCTCATCCAGTTGCTGAGGTTTGGTGAAAGTGGAACTTGCCGGGTACCATAGCTCATAAAAATGAGTTGTTTTGGGTTATAGGTGAAGGGAGGGCTTCACTCCTCAATGCTAGTGTGCTGAGGTATTGGAAAGTGTTACAGGTGGAGTAAAGGTTTAAAGCACGACTAAGCCAGGCGGATTTGAGAATTTGGTGTTTAATGTAGAAATGACTTTCTAGGTCAAAGGGAGCCTCTCCTGGCTCAGCGTGCTGACTTAGCAATTGAAACTTTTATGTTCCTGCAAATGCTTTACTTGACCAGAAATGCTGTGTATTGTCAGAAATTCCCCAAAGATTCAGGAGAACTCTGGACTCTAGACTTATTTCCTTGTTCCTTATTCTTGCTAAATAAGGTCAAATAAGCAACACAGGCAATCATTCCCTGTTTCCACATTGCTGCTTCTAAGCTCTATAAAACTGGTTTTTGCTCAAAATCCCTAGAGAAGAGTGTTCCATTGATTCAAAGACATGGTACTCCCCCAGTTCATGGATTGTTTTCTGCCTTAAATAAAGGACACCAAAATCCATTAAAAAATGCCCAAGGCTATAAGCAATGGTTACTCCCCAAGCCTCTACTAAATTACAGTCCCTGACTTTTGCTTCTTAAACAAAACAGATGTTCAAGTTTGAGAAAGCATTCAATAAACAACACCCTATTTCCCCCTGTAAGTTTGCAATAGAAAAAGATATAGATAAAAGGTCTATATAGATAAGCTCAAAAAATCACGTTTATTTCAAAATAATCTAATACTGAATAGTGGGCAAATTAAATTACCGAATATCAATTCGATGAATGAAACAAACTTACCTGGTTATTGGACATTGCAGGATAAACTGACCCATAATGAATTTGACTCTGCACAAAGCTATGGAGAAGCAGAGAAGAACCTGGGCCAGGCTCCTGGTGGTTAAAGGGAAGAACTGCATTACCCAGTTTGTTTTTCATTTCTAAACTCAGGAATCAGATAAATCAGCAGCATATCGCTATGAGAAATAAAAATCAGGGACCGAGCGATAGCCCAGAGGGTAGGGGCGTTTGCCTTGCAGACGCGCCGGCCTGTGCCAGCCCGGGTTCAATTCCCAGCGTCCCATATGGTCCCCGAGCACCGCCAGGAGTAATTCCTGAGTGCAGAGCCAGGAGTAACCCCTGAGCATTGCCAAAAAAAAAAAAAAAAAAAAAGAAAAATCAGATTGTAGCTAAGGAAGGGGTTTTTCTTTAAGGAAATTCCTCCCACATGAGAGATACCATGAATGTTGTGAAAACAGTAGTTTTTGGCACCCCATTACATACCACTGTTTTAAAACCCTTGACCTATTATTTCAGCACATTCTTGATTAGAATTATATAACTTCACCATGCATCTATTCATTTAAATATTTTCTCATATAAAGGTGGGAATTAATAGATGCTATAGAGATCATATAATCACACAACTTAAAATAGTGCTATATCATCCTTTACAAAATAAAATTGTCAAGCCCATTTATAGGCAACTAGAAATTTATCTTGTTCATAACCAAGTAACTGCAAGTCTCCTAACACAATAAACATTGATATATGTTTTGACAGAATATTTTATCACTTATCTTTTTGGGGGGCCACATAAAAGTGCTCAGCGTTACTCCTGGCTCTGCACTCAGAAATCATTCTTGGTAGAGCATAGAAAACCACATGGGATGGCAAGGATCAAAACTGGATCAGCTTCACGCAAGGCAAGCAGCCTACCCACTTCATTGTGCCTTTAGCCCATTTTTTGACCACTCTTAATGGAAGAGATAGTTTAATTATTATCACTCCAGTTCTTACCTGAAATATAAGAATTCTTCTCAATTCCACTTTACAGAGGAATTAAGAAATTTATTGAGGGTATAACCAAGGAGATAATAATCTATTTAGAATTCTTCAGATTGAAAAATTAACTTCTATTGTAGTAAGGACTTTGCATCAGGCATTAGCTCCTACTATGGACAATTTAACTTGTTACAGGTAAACACATTTTTATCAATGAATATTTTTTACTAAAAGAAATGTCTGTAATTCTGTTTTGTTAATAATGAAACAATATGCAAAGAGTATCACAAGCCATAATGGCCCCCATTCCCAATGAATGGAGACATTACTGGCACCCACTCGATCAAATCGATGAACAATGAGAAGACAAGTGACAAGTGACAATGATAAATGTAATATTAATAAAATACCAATTATATGGCAAGAACAATTAAAAAAATTCACTATATTACTTTAAAATGTGTTACATGGTTACTGTTATCTACCAGTGGAGTAAATTGAAGAACGTAAGTATTTCACTAAGAAATACAGATAGATGCATATTGGCACCAAAATTCAAAAAGTAATAAGCTATCCTCTTCAAATTTGAATCTTTGACTAATGTTGAATAGGAATGGAAGAGGTGCCATATCATTGAATTACAATTGCCCATTTTTAAAATCTGTCCTAATTGATGGAAAGTTAGTCAGAGAGATATGGAAATTGCTAAGGGAAGGATATAGCAAACACTTACGGCATACACAGGTCGTGAAAAGTCTCCTATTGCTGGGCATATGGCAGCAAAAGCAACAGTTCTTAACCATATGTGCTGCAAACTATAGAATGTCAAAGGAATAAAAGAGAAGCAGGGCTGTGGGCCTTGCAAGACAGACCCCAGAACCCCAATGACAGTCTAGAGAGTAGCAGACCTCAGACCAGGAAGCAAGAAAAGGACACAGGGCATTGTAGATGAGAGAACAGAGCAGGGAGAACATTGAGGGGCAATGGACCATTGTAAGAAAAAGGATTGCCTACTAAAGGACAACGGGCCCATGGACTTGAAGGACCAAGTCATTAAGGGACCAGTGTAGAACAAGGACAACACACAAAGGAACACCAAAGAACAAAGCAAGTAAGAAGCTAGTTTGCAGACAGACCGAACACTTGGAAAATCAAAACTACCTTTTAAATCTGTTAAATAACAAAAATTTTATACCAATTTATGGACAATGACTTAAGGACTCTTTAAGAAGTTTGTTTCTTGGTGACATGAACACATAAGTACGTAAAATATTTAGAGTATTCATATGTAATGATTAATATTAGTTGAAAATAAACTGTAATATTGATACTGGATATTCCAGTTGGCACTCTCTTTCCCAGTTAGTTGTCATACATCTATCTAGGGATTTAGGAATACACAGCTGTTATCTCAGAACACTGAAGTATATAAAAAACCTTGTTAATGTTCTTTAGAAAATAAGATCTCTCTCTTTATTTGCATAAGTGCTAGGAAATATATGTGATTGTTTTTCTGGGAAATAAAGTTAACTTGAAGATGAAACTTGTTCTGTTGAACACGATAGTATTGATGAAAGTAGGATTGAGCCTTATAAATCACATCTCACTCTAGCATCTCTGTCTAATCTGAACAGAAGCTTGCAATTACTTAATTATAAAACTTGAGCTAATTTCAGTAGCTAATTTTCAGAAATTCTAAAAAAATGTAATTTTTTAAACCTAAATGTCTTTAAGAGTTATACTAATTGAAAGGATACTATGGATAACTCTATGATAATATTGATCTCTATGTGTAGGTATTACCACTTCCACACACACATTTTTCCTATACGTGGGAGGTAAAAATGATACATAGTAGAGAACAACAAGTGGTCAATATCATTAAAACCGAAAATTTTATCTACTGTATTGAGTTTACATGGGGATATGGTGGGCTGGGAGGTGTCACTGATATACTCCTGGAGGGAAACAAACTATCATGGTGTGGTATTTGAGTAATGCATGCATAAAAAATGTGGTCAACAGTACTGCAATTCCAGGTATCTAAATAAAAATGGTTTAAAAAGAGTTTTCATGTATCTCCCCAACATTGAAAACTACCAAATCAATTTCATTACTAGCAACTAAGTCATTAAGTCCTAATTATGTCAAAATGAATTTTATACTACATTATAAGGTAAATAAAAGCATTAAAAGATCTCTTTTAAAGGACAGAGAGAGTTCATCACTAGGTATTGAGTATGGTACTCACTTATGGTACATGTGGTTGTCCTCTACTAGATTAGGAAAGGTTAAAAACAACAATTAATCATCACAGCTTGACTTTTATTGATTTATTTTCTAATAATTCTACTTAAAAATCCATTTAAGATGTTTGGACCTAATAATATAAAATAAATTTGTTAAAAATATTAACTTCACTTATGATAGAAAAGATATGATGCCACAATAAGATCCAAAGATAAAATAAAATTTAATACAATGTTTTAGATGCCAGAGCTGAAAACTTAGTTATGGCAATATAATAAATAGCATACTATATTATATTAAATTTTTTTAATTTCTTTATTTACATGCGTAAAGTCATATGATATTAATCACTACAAGTTGGTTTGTTTTATTTTTGATAATTCAATTTGCTAATCCTTTAAGTTTTATATTGTTAAATTTATTTTATTATAACACCATGACTTCTTCTAAGAAGAACTCTGGAATTGTGATGACCAGCTGATCAAATATCAGGAAAACCAGGAGAGACATTTGAGGATTAAAAAAAAGCCTGGACCAGGTATGCTGATCCAGTGACTCACACACATGGGGGCAGAGCTGCTACTTGCTCTCCCTGTGCCCAGCTGATCACGAGGCGCCTGGGAGGGGATGGCGGGTTCTAGCCCTCTCCTGTCACCCCAGCAGAGCCTCACAAGAAGTCAGAGGAACCCCACAACATGAGGGCCGCCATTTTCCACATCCGGACCTCCCTCTCATCAGAACTCCACCCAGCAGACGAGCCTTTCACAGCTCGGCTTGCAAGGCTGCGGTTCATCACTAAATGCTGCATTTAGAGGTGACTACAAGAGTATGCCACCCCGTATCTGCAAGCCTGGCAAGCTGCCCATGTCATATTTGATATGCCAAATACCAGTAACAATTATAGACCTCATTCCCATGACCTAATATAATGGTTTGAGGCTCTTTATGTTCCTGGAGCAAAGCAGATGCCCTTGGGCTCTACTAGCATGAGACAGGACCTATGGAGATGTTACTGGTGCCCACTCGAGCCAATTGATGATGAACGGGAAGATAGTGCTAGTGATAGTGATATTGATAGTGATAACACCATGAGATATACAATTACAAAACTGTTCATAATTAGGTTTCAGTCATACAGTGTTCCATTAAGCTTGTTGGAGCAAATAATAAAAAAGTATTATATATCTGTCAAGGGGGAATACTGGGAATGGCAGGAAACCTGGGGCATGACTGGAAGAAAGGGGTTATTGGTAGTGGGATTGGTGTTAGATATTGCATGCCTAAAACAACTCTATTATGAACAATCTTGTAAATTGCAGTATCTTTACAGTAAATATATAACTAAGAATTAAAAAGTAAATACATTGTGACTATTATGCCACTTTTTTTTTGGGGGGAGCACACACAGCAGTTTTCAGGAGTTACTCAGGAATCACTCCTGGCAGGCATGAGAGTTCATGCCATGAACCCAAGAATCAAACCATTGTCAACAGTGTGCACTAAAGCTCCTTACATGCTGTACTAATACTCCGGCCTCTGCATACTACTTGTAGTAATATAAATGTCTCATAATCACTTAGAAAGGTAAACAATGCATTTGAGATGCATTGAAATTAATGGTGACACAAAAATATCTGGATTTTTATTTTGACATTGCATCTTTCTTGAACACATTATAAAGTTCTTTGAGAAAATTAATTTAGGTGTTTTAATTATTTCATTTTTAATACAAGTGATTTAAATATATTCTCTTGGAGGTTTAACAGCATGTGACATGAGATTAAACTCACTTCATATTAGTTTCATACTAATCTCTCCAAAGGATTTTCCAATTTAAATATCAAGTAAGTCAGTTCACCAAAATATATTCTTGCCATTGTAAAAGTGCTGTGTAAAATTAATACTGATAATTGAGCCGAACAACTTTGGTTGTTTTTATTCTGATTAAAGAGAAAGTTGGCATTCAACTGCAGTGTCTTATAATAATAACAAAAACACAATTAAACATGTTGAAAATTTTTAAAAAATTTTCTGGATGAAACTTTTCACTCTTGTGAGCTTTATAATTATTGAATGCTCAAGGATAATAAAGATCAATATTATTTGTGGAAATATAATGTTGTCTAACATTTGAAAACAAAACCAGAAAAGAATCTGTTTTGTGGAAAATCGAATGGCAATAGTCATTGTATCTGCAATACAGTTTGAATATGTATCTTTGGTTTAATCTGATGACCAGAAAATAAAAAATGTTTTAACAGCTCAGTATTTAGGCAATAGCAGTAGATTATGTTTGACCCAGTGGAAGTAGCAAAATGAATATGTAAAAAACGAATCATATTTTATCTACAATGAACTTGACACTTTGCATGACATTCATCATGTACATGTGATATTTAGAAACTTGCTGTTTTGGTATACAGTAGCAATAGTACAGTAGGTAGGGTATTAGCCTTGCACATAGATTTGATCCTCAGCATCCCATATTGTCCCTCACCATGGCTAGGAATAATTCCTGAGTGCAGACCCAGGAGTACCACTGAGCATTGTTGGGTGTGACCCAAAGAGCCAAAATAAAAAATAATGGGCCGGGAGGGAGCCTAGCGGCAGGGCGCTTGCCTTGCATGCGGCCGGCCTGTGCTGGCCCGGGGTTCGATCCCGGCATCCCATATGGTCCCCTCGGCACCGCCAGGAGTAATTCCTGAGCAAAGAGCCAGGAGTAACCCCCTGAGCACCGCCGGTGTGGCCCAAAAAGCAAAAAAAAAAAATAAATAAATAAATAAATAAATAAATAAATAAATAAATAAATAGAAAATAAAAAAACAAAAGAAACAAACTTCTGTTTTCAAAAAATAACAAAGCAACAGAGAACTTGAATATTTGACACTTTAATCTGTGTAACTCAATTTTTCTCCCTGTTATCAAAGGCCAATGCTCAATTTTTAATAATTTTATGTTTTCCTGTTACCAAGGTTTCTTCTGTTGTTGTTACCATTTTATTTTTGACCAGGTAAGAAATTAGAGTCCAGAGACTCCTCACACATGTGGGCAGAGCTGTTCCTTGCTCTCCCTGTGCACAGCCATTCATGAGGCAGTCGGGAGGCATGGCAGGTTCTAGCCCTGGCCCACCACCTCGGCAGAGCCTCACAACAAGCCAGACCACCTCTCCTCACTCCACGGCGCCACCATTTTCCACTTCTGGACTTCCCTCTCGTCAGAACTCCACCCAGCAGACCAGCCCATCATAGCGTGGCTCAGCCGCTGCGGTTCATCAATAAATGCTTTATTTGGAGGTGTTTAAAAAGAGTTTGCCTCCTGCTCGACAAGCCTGGCAAGCTTCTCATGTTGTATATGATATGCCACTTTAGTAACAATTATATTAGGTCATTCCCATGACCTAATATAATGGTTTGAGGCTCTTTATGTTCCTGTAGAAAGCCGATGCCCCTGGCTCTACTGGCATGAGACAGGACATATGGAGATATCTACTGGTGCCCGCTCTGAGGAAATAGATGATCAACGGGAAGATCGTGATCGTGATTGTGAAGAAATTGAGCCACACCCAAGGGCTATTCAGGGGACTTTTCTGTGAACATGCTCAGGAATCATTCCTGATGGTACTTGGGGAAACCATATGTGGCTCCATGAATTGAACTGGATTTGGCTGCTGCAAGGCAAGTGTCTGATCTGTCCAGTCTACAAAAGTTTGTTATATTTTTAACAGTATTTATTGAACTATAACACCTTATAGAAATTAACTTTTATTTCTCTTCTCCAATTTTTTTTGCTTTTGTGTCATACCTAGCGATGCTCAAGGGTTACTCCTGGCTCTTTTCTCAGGAATTACTCCTGGCGGTACTCGGGTGACCACATGGGATGCTGTGGATATAACATGGGTCGGCCGCATGTAAGGCAAATGCCCTACCTGCTGTGCTATCACTCTGGCCCATCTTCGATTTTTTAAGAGTAAAAATTATGATTGATAAAACATGTTTCAGTTTACATGGAAATGCACAATTGTTTGCAAGTTAAAGTAAAATTTGTCAGTTCATATTTTGAATCAGAATAATTATCCATTGGCAGAACTGATACATCGTGATAAGTTTGTTTATTCACAGACCTAATATTAAAAGCTTTTGACAATAGTACTGGGTAATACATTTGTAAATAAGTAAAACCCATAAGTGAAACTTGATGTAGCAAAATGTCGCTAGCAGATATTTCTCTAAACTCAAATTTGTACTATATGTGTTAGCAGGATTCAGTAGATCTCAGAGAAGGCAAATGAAATAGAAATTTTAAAGTACCACAGTTAATGCTTATTTGAAGAAACTTACTCTATGATTCATACAATACATATTTGTGAAGCATGTAATAGATTCACAAGGCTTATTTTCACAACAAAATAAATTCTCACTTAGAATGCTGCATTTCAAATTCCATTTTAGAGCAATACGATTGCTCTATCTTCACTCTTGTTGCTCAAAAGGCTTCCCATAACATTTCACATCTGTAGTAATCAATTTCTTCCTTTAATCAATGCGAGAAAGTCCTTTTCAAAAGCCTTTTCTTTGTTACTAACTAAAAGTTGAGAGTTGACTCTTAATGAAGTAACTTATTATTTATTTGCATTATAGAACCAATTTTGCATTTCATACGTGAGGTGTTGCTATATAATGCCCACCATCAGAGCACCAGGATCCCTTCACCAATCTCCCAAGTTATTTTTATTACCCTCCTGGAATAGGATAGAGTTAGACATTTAGTGCACTATCAGTATACCTGCCTTTGTTGAAAATTGATTTAATTTACCTTGGTAAAAAAATATCAAACTCCTTCTCAAAATAAGAATAGTACAGCAGAGGTAAACTAGTTTACTGAGAATAAAGTTAAGCTTTTAAGAACAAAAGGAGATGAAATCAAGTTTGAAGAAAGACAGAGTCAGGTATTTATATGTTTACAAAATAATTATTTTCGCTTTGTGGAGGGAGAGTGAATTTTTAAGTGCAGCCAGAATTCACAAGCAGAAATTGGTGGGCCTGATTCAATGAGAAAAATGAACACCATATTAAGAAAATGACATTATTTTAAAGATATTGAATGACATGCAAATACTTTGGACTTCAGTTGGCAGATAGTATAATGGAAT
>JAJIBD010010717.1:0-32683 GCA_021461705.1 Cryptotis parvus | reverse complement strand
CTGGCTTCTTGATCACTTGATCACTTGAATCCCATTAATCATCGATTTGCTCGAGCGGCGCCAGTAACATTTCCATTGGACCCTATCACGTGCCAATGTAGCCCAATGGCATCTGGTTGATTCAGGAATATGAAGAGCCTCAAACCGTTCCTTCAGGGTCTTAACAAGGAAGTCTGACCATCTTGTAGGTGTGCGGCCACGTGATCTTTTGACATCCCGTGGGATCCAGTCGGTAACGGCTCTAGTCCAGCGGTTGTCTCCAAATTGCATTACATGCCCAGCCCATCTGATTTTTTGATGCCTTGGCAAAGGAGACAGCGTCCCTGATTCTGGAATAGTGACGAAGGTCAGAACTCCGGATTCCTTCTCTCACTTGAGTGAGGCGTGATATTCCAAGCATAGCTCTTTTGATGCCTCTCTGGGAGACCCGAATAGCATTCTCATCCTGCTTTCGTAGGGGCCCAGGTCTCTGAGGCGTATGTTAATGCAGGGAGAACAGTGGAGTCGAAGAGATGTGCCCGGAGCCGGAGGTTCTTTGTCCTTTTAGCTATTTCTTCAATGCCTTTGAAGGCATTCCATGCCGCTCTCTTCCTCCTGCGCAGCTCAAGTTTTAGGTCGTTCATCATGTTGACTTCTCGACCTAGGTACACATAACTGCTGCATTCAGAGATGTTTGTTCCATTGAGATTGAATGGGGCCTCTGGAACTAGTTCATTTCTCATGAACATAGTTTTCTTCAGATTCAACTGTAGAGCTACCTTTCCACATTCTCGGTCAAAGTCAGCCAGCATTTGTGCCGCTTGGCTAATGTTTGGTGTTATTAGAACGATGTCATCAGCGAAGCGGAGGTGGTGTAGTTGCCGACCATCTATCTTCACTCCCATTCCTTCCCATTCTAATTGTCTCATGATGTTCTCGAGGGTGGCACTGAAGAGTTTTGGTGAGATGGTATCACCCTGTCGAACCCCTCTTTTGACATCAATGATCACTTCTTTGTAGAATGGTGAGATCCTGGTGGTGAATCCATAATACAGCTCACGAAGGATCTTGATGTATTGGGTTTGAACACCCTGTTTGACTAGGGCTTCGATGACTGCTTCAGTCTCCACAGAATCAAAGGCTTTCTGTAAATCAATGAACGTGAGACAGAGAGGCATCTTGTACTCCCTACAAACCTCAATGAGCTTGGTTACTGTGTGGATATGGTCGATTGTGCTGAATCCTTTCCGGAAACCTGCTTGCTCGCATGGTTGTCCTTCATCTAGTGTTCTGCTAATCCTGTTCAGGATGACTCATGTAAACAGCTTGTAGATGACAGACAACAGGCAGATAGTTGCCGATGTCGTGAATGTCTCCCATCTTGAACAGTAGAACTGTCCTGCTTGTTTTCCATTGGGAGGGCACCTTGCATTCGGACAGGTAGCGTGTGAAGAGCAGAGCTAGTGTATTGATGAGTACCGACGGCAGATTCTTCAGATGTTCGGGTCTGACTTTGTCTGGGCCTGGTGCTGTTCCCTTCTTTACCAACGAGATGGCATGTCGGATTTCAGAAGGGAGACCGTTGGGAATGACATATCCATCCTGTGGAATTTGGTATGTGGGCAGGTGGATGTGGCTATCAAAGATATTTGAGTAGAAGTCCTGGATAATCTTCTCCATTGCCTTTCTGGAAGATGTGATAGATCCATCAGGGCGTCGGAGGGCAGTCATCTTGGTCTTATAGTTGGCGAAGGACAGGCGGGCAGTCGCAAATACTTTTCCCGGCTTCTGCTGCATCTTCCAGTATTTCTCCTCTTCTTTCTTTGAGGTCTGCTTTTATCGCTTCTCTGCACTGTTTAGCAAGCTTGGACGTTAGCATTTGGTCTCCTGAGGCTCGCGCCTTGCCTCATTGGCGAATGAGCTCAAGAGTTTCTGAAGACAAACGTCCTTTTGTGTCTTTCTCTCTCTCGGCATTCTTCGCACAATCATGGAGGTGCTGAACCAGTCTGTTGTATTCTTCATCGATGTCATTAATGATGGTATCTTCCCATGTTGCCACAATGGTGCCAAAGAGTTCCCAGTTGGTGGTCGTTCTGGGAGTTCTCTTCTTAAACATTGCAGCTTTTTCTCCCCATTGCGGGAAGTAGAATTTTGCACGAAGGAGACGGTGGTCCGATCCTGTCTGGAATTTGGGGACGACAGCAACATCGGTCAGACAAAATCGTCGATTGAAGATGATGTGGTCAATTTCATTGTGGAACTGTCTGCCAGGAGATTCCCATGTCCAACGTTTCACTTCAGCTTTCTGAAACTGTGAGTTCCCATGAATAGTCTTGGTGGACATGATGAACTCAGATAGTCTCTCACCTTGTTCGTTCCATTCTAGGCCATGGGTCCCAATGTGGAGTTCTTCAGCCGATCTTCTCGATCCTATCTCAGCATTAAAATCACCAACTATGATCTTGTAGAAGGTGTGATCGTTTTTATAGAACTCCTCCAATTCCATGTAGAATTTCTCAATTTCATCTTCTTTGTATGTGGATGTTGGTGCATAGACAATGAAGATAGAAATTGCTGGCAGTGTGCCTCATCTCCTCAAGTGTAATCGTTCTATTCGGTTTGTTAGGCATTCAAATGAATCAATGTTGACAGCCATGTTCGTGTTGACAAGGACACCAACGCCACCGACGCCACTTTCATCACATGTTCCAAGGAACAATTCTTCTCCGGTGTCAAATACAGCATGATGCGACTGACGCCTTCTCGTCTCAGTCAGACCAATGATGTCGTACTTGATCTTTCTTGCTTGCAGCATCAGATCTTCAATATATGCTTCCGATGCCAGTGTACGTGCATTGAAAGTACAGACAGTCATTTTAGTCCTTCTTCGTTTTGGCAGCCTAGAATGGCCATGAAATTTTATCAGGCACTGCTTGTTTGCCTTTCTTACTGCTGCCATATTAAGGGCTCTTTCGGGGTCAGGAAAATAAACATTTTTGTTACTGGATTTGGCATATCGAACACGCATTGGACAGCTTGCCAGGCTCTGCCATGCGGGCACTATATTCTCATTACTTTGTGGGGCTCTCTCAGAGGGGTGGGTAGAATATTTGTGGTAATTTGGAGGTAAATTGCGTGGCTGCACAGCGGCCGCGCGCAACGGGAAAGCTGGTTTCTGCTCTGCCTGGTGTACCTGTGTCTTAGGCTCAAGCATTCCTGGGCTTGAAATACTCTCCTCTGAAGGGTGGGTCTCTGCAGGGCGGGTCCTTGAAGGCTGGGTTTCTGACAAGCTGGACTGGAGACTGGATTAATCTGTGGGCTTGAGACTGGATTAGTATGCTGCGGGGAGATCTTACCAGCTGCAGGGTGTGGATTGTGACACAGATCGCTGCCAGCAAGGTGTGGGGGTTTCTCTGGGCTCCTCCGAGGGGCTCCACCGGGATGGTGGACTCGGGTCGGAAGTTGCTCTCGTGGTCCATGGAATGCAGGGGGTTCAACGGGGAAAGCTGGTTTCTGCTCTGCCGGGTGTACCTGTGACTGGCTTCTACAAATTTAAAAAAGAATAAAGTTTAAGACACGTCAAGGGCTGAGGTGCTAACCCAAAGAACAGACCACATGCCTTCCATGCATCCCTGGTTCTATCCACAACACCATGTGGTCTCCCAGAGAGCTTCAAATCAGGAAAGCGAGAATTATCATAAGTTATATATTTGAATATATAAGAAGTAATGTCATTTACAATATACTTTTAATTTATCTTAACTTGTTATTTTATGTTAATTTGAACTGTGGGAGCGTAGAAAATATATTGTGTGATTTAGGAGTGTGCACAGATACTAAATTTGTGGAAGTCTCATGATTGAAAACATAGTTACAAAACTAAGGATCAGACTTTTTATGTTAATTATAGATATATGACTCAAAAACTAAGATTAGTAAGAAAATATATGGTTAATTTGTGATTAAATTTTTTCATAAAATAATAACTAAAAGAATTTCTGATTTCAAAATAAAACTTACTTGAATACTTAGTAAAAACTGGAAAGTTAGAGAACTATCACTGTATCACTGTATCACTGTCTTCCCGTTCATCATCGATTTGCTCGAGCAGGCCCCAGTAACATCCCCATATGTCCTGTTTCATGCTAGTAGAGCCCAAGGCATCTGCTTGCTCCAGGAACATAAAGAGCCTCAAACCATTTCGGAATGAGGTCTATAATTGTTACTGGTTATTGGCATATATATAAATTCAACACAGGTAGCTTGCCAGGCTCTGCCGTGCAGGTAGCATACTCTTCTAGGCATCTCTAAGTCCAGCATTTATTGATGAACAGCGCGACCACTTGCGCCACGTGAGCCGGGTGCTGATAGGCTGGTCTGCTGGGTGGAGGTCTGACAAGAGAGAAGTCCGGATGTGGAAAATGGAGGCCCTCATGGAGTGGGGGGCCTCCTTGTTGCGAGGCTCTGCTGGGATGGTGGGCCAGGGCTAAAACCCACCATTCGGTCCCGGGTTCCTCGTGAGCGGCTGGTCACAGGGAGAGCCAGTAGCATCTCTGCCCCATGTCTGCGAGTCTCTGGACCGGCATACCTGAGCCGGATTTAAGAAAGACTGCTGCAGGTTGGAACTTCGATGAGCCGGGCGCTGATAGGCTGGTCTGCTGGGTGGAGGTCTGATGAGAGAGAAGTACGGATGTGGAAAATGGAGGGCCTCATGGAGTGGGGGGGTCGTCTGGCTTGTTGCGAGGCTCTGCTGGGGTGGTGGGCCAGGGCTAGAACCCACCATCCGCTCCCGGTGCCTCGTTAGTGGCTGGTCACAGGGAGAGCCAGTAGCAGCCAGTAGCAGCTCTGCACCATGTCTGCGAGAGAAGTATACAGGTTTTAAAAAATTAAAAAATATATTTAAAAATAAAAAGCATACCTATTACTAAAATGCCAATATTATTCCACCACTGAGCCTCATCTCCGTTAGCTCCTTTATGTTATCAGATCTAAGAGTTGTCTTTATTTCGACATTGTATATCCCTCTACTATGTTTCTTTAAATTCCATAAGTAGGACTATATTTTTTGTCATGGCTGGAGTGTTAGACCAGTTTTACTTGAATGTGGCTGACTGGGGTTGGAATCTCCGTACCTCATATGTTCCACCATCAGGAGTGACCTTTGAGTAAAACAAAGAAGCTCTAAGCACTTCCCGAATACATCCACAACCCGAACAGCCACCCCCCCACATAAAACAAAACTCCTGTCTTTTATCTTTCTCCTTCTGTCTCATTTCACTTAAAATTATACCTTCTAATTTCATCGAGAACTCCACCCAGCAGACCAGACTATCACAGCCTGGCTCTCGCGCCGCTAATGGCTGCGCATTTCATCAATAAATGCTTTATTTAGAGGTGACTACAAGAGTATGCCACCCATACGGCAAGCCTGGCAAGCTGCTCGTGTCATATTTGATATGCCAAATACCAGTAACATTTATATTAGGTCATTCCCATGACCTAATATAATGGTTTGAGGCTCTTTATGTTCCTGGAGCAAGCAGTTGCCTTTGGGTTCTACTAGCATGAGACAGGACATAAGGAGATATTACTGGTGTCTGCTCTAGCAAATAGATGATGAACGAGAAGATAGTGATAGTGAATTTCACCGAAGTTTTAGTGCAATGACAGAATTCATTTTTTCCTTACAATAAGTAGCAGTCTATTACATGCATAGACTGCATTTCATTTCCAGTTGTGCTGTGCACTTTAGTTTTCTGTTCTTGGCTCATGCTTATAAACAGTATTGCAGTGACCATCACTTGTCACTTGTATCACTTTTCTCCCCTTTGTTCATAGATTTGATCCAGCGGCCACCAATAAAAACTACATACATCCTGTGGAGAGTAAGTGTAGCCCAAGGGCATCTGCTCACTCCAGGAACATGAAGAGACTCAAACCAATCCTTCAGGTCATGGAAATGAGGTCTATAACTGTTACTGGTTTTTGGCATATTAAATGCAAGACAGGTAGCTTGCAATGATCTGCTGTGCCAGTGGTACACTCTCAGTAGTAGGCTCTCATCTCCTGCATTTACTGATGAACCTCAACAGGGAGTGATCAGCTTTTTCCTTGGGTGGAGCTCTGTGGACCTGTGGAGTCTGGATGTTGAAAATAACTGACCTCATGGTGTAGGGGTTCCTCTGCCTTCTTCTTAGGCTCACTGAGATGACAGGCCATGGCTAGAACCTGCCTAGAACTGTATATAGTGTATAAATGTGAAAGATCCTGGGAAGGACCTGGTTCGAACTTCAAGTATTATCTAGGACTGTCGCATGACTGTTGAGCGGCCATGCGCCGATGCAGCTGTGGGTCTGGATTGTCTCTATTCCAGTGATTCTGGCTGTGGTGGTTAGGAGCTAACTCAGGCCACACCTGCTGACATGGAACTGGAGGAACGGGAGGAGGAGCCCAAATCCCTGCTCCAAGTCAAGCCAGAGTGCCCCACAATATGGCTGAGTGAACCCTAGGAGCTATGTTGGACTTGGCCAGGGGCTGGCTGAGCCATTTACAGCCCTCCGGAACACCACGGGCTGCTCCTCGTGGGGCGAGCAGCGTAGCTGTGGTTCTGAAGTAGTTAGATTTGTAGTGTCTCTCTTCCAGTATTGCCAGCTCAGCTGTGGGTCTGGTGTTTCTCTCTTTTAATTTTCATATTGCTTCGCCTAGAGTCTGAACTTGTTGCAAAGCCATCAATATCAAATAAAGGTGCCTCTTTGCTATATCCTTGCAATTCTGGATTCTTCTGGACATTTGACTAGACTACTCCCACTGGTGTTTTCATATGCTGGCTGCACATCTATAAGATTTCTTTGGAAAAGTATCTGTATAATGCTTCTCGTGAAGTGAAGTGAAGTGAGGCTGGGGTGGTCGCCCAGCCTCACTTCACGGTGCCGCCATTTTCCACATTTGGACTTCCCTCTCGTCAGAACTCCACTCAGCAGACCAGCCCATCACAGTCCAGATCATCGACACCCACCCTGCAGCAGCTTTTTCCTCAATCCGGCCCAGGTATGCTGGTCCAGAGACTCTCAGACATGGGGCAGAGCTGTTCCTTGCTCTCCCTGTGCACAGCCGTTCATGAGGCAGTCGGGAGGCATGGCGGGTTCTAGCCCTGGCCCACCACCTCGGCAGAGCTTCACAACAAGCCAGACCACCCCGCCTCACTTCACGGGCGCTGCCATTTTCCACATTTGGACTTCCCTCTCGTCAGAACTCCACCCAGCAGACCAGCCCATCACAGCCCGCCCGCCCGCCACAAGCGGCCGCGTGGTTCATCAATAAATGCTTTATTTGGAGGTGTTTAAAGGAGTAAGCCTCCCGCTTGGCAAGCCTGGCAAGCTTCTCATGTTGTATTTGATATGCCAAATTCCAGTAACAATTATATTAGGTCATTCCCATGACCTAATATAATGGTTTGAGGCTCTTTATGTTCCTGTAGCAAGCCGATGCCCCTGGCTCTACTGGCATGAGACAAGACATATGGAGATATTACTGGTGCCCATTCTAGCCAATAGATGATCAATGGGAAGATCGTGATCGTGATCGTGATAATGCTTCTCCCCATTTTTCTGGGCTTGTGTGATTTGATGCTATTGCTGAAGGTTTTTATTGGAGTTGTGTGATTTGATGTTGTGCTGAGTTTTTTATATGTTTCATTTGCCTTGGATATTAACGATTGCTAAATATTTGCTATATATTTTCTTTTATTAATTAAGACATCTTTTTATTTTATCATATATTCTTTCATAGTAGAGAAACATTTTTTCTGATGTAGCTCACTTAGTTTTGCCTTTATTTTTATTTACAATAGAGTTAAATTATTAAAGACATCTCTGAGTCAGAGATGTTATCCTTGTTTGTCTCTGTTTATTTATATAATCAGATCTAATATCAATGATATCAGTCACTTTTGAAGAAACTCTTGAATGCAGTAATCCAGGTTTTTCTTCTACTT
Source organism: Cryptotis parvus (assembly GCA_021461705.1). Classification (NCBI taxonomy): domain Eukaryota; kingdom Metazoa; phylum Chordata; class Mammalia; order Eulipotyphla; family Soricidae; genus Cryptotis; species Cryptotis parvus. The sequence continues at coordinate 24,711 of JAJIBD010010717.1, read as the reverse complement.
TCTTTTATTCGATTTAATTAGGCTTTTAGGTTTCCCAGAACCACTTGTGAAAGAGGTGTTTATTCTTTTGATCTGCTTGACCTTTCTTTTTTATTATAAGTGATCTATCTTCATAAATAAGAGTTTGTATCTGAGGATTCAATTTTGTTCATTCTCCTGAGAGACTGATTTTTATCTCATCTGTCTCTGTTTTGATTAGCATATTTTCAGAGTTTAGTTTAAATGTAAAGAATGCAAGGCTTCCTGTCTTCTTTTTTAAATCAGAATTCCTTTTGCTTCTTGTGGGAGTTTAATGACTCAACACAATTTTTTTCCATATCCTTGAAGAACTGCAAGGGAATTTTGATAGAGATTGCATTGAATGAAATTCATAAAATAGAATAACATTTAAAGAAATATTTCCATTTCTCTGTGTCTTCTATTAATTTTATGACAATAATAAATTTTGGTTAATACGTGCTTGTATATCAATTGGATTCCTGGGCTCTTTGTTACTGACACAAACGCCAACTGGATTAAGTTTTATGTTCTTGTCTTCTACATTCATTATTCATTGAAGAAGATTTGTCTGATTTGGATTTGCATTGATTTTAAAATTTGCCACTTTAAGTGTATAGATGTGGGCTTTGTTTAGGTTCGGAAAACGCTTTTCGCACTAGGAATGCATTTTAATGCCAATGATCAGTCAAAGGTGGTTTGGGAGGAAGCTGACACTTTGCTTAGCTTGACGCAGACGGATGTCGCTCAGCCCCATGCAGTTTCACCTTGTCTTGGAATTGCAAAACTTGTCCCCAGAAAAGAACTCAGACCTACTAGCTCCAAAAGTCTTGAGGGTGGTTCATGAATTGCCTGAATATCTTACATGACTTAGTTCTTGTCTCTTGATCAGGTTTCCCAGGAGTACAGTTTTATGGCTAGCCTACTCGCTTGGGTTTTTCTCCCTTTTTCCAGATCAAGGTTCCACACACTGTAACAGACTTTTCTCCATCCCAGGCCTTCCTTGCTAAAGGTGACATTTTTATCTTTCAAGTTCTGGCATGAGTTTTTTTTTTCAGGAAAAGGTTCATCTCCAAAAGATGATGGTTGAAATTTCCAGTGGACTTTCTGACGAATACTGTATGAAATTCATTTTGTGATGTTGGGCCGAGCCAGAGGGTCGGGCATAAGTCTAGCCTCCATTCAGATTATTCCATCAAATAAACTCAGTGAGGCATGTTTTGTATGATAGCAGGGGAGCCCCCTTAAATGCTTCCTATACCGCCCATGTGGACCTGATTCTCCAAAAAGCACATTTGTAACTATTTTGAAGAAATTAAAATCTCTTCCTATATTTAAGGTTTTCTTAATTATAAAATATTTACCTGTAAAAGGATGATTTCTATCCCAGCATGCTTCAATAGACTATAATGAATATAGACTTCACTATTATCCTTCAAATATACAAATTCATTTTTATTTACAGTCTCTTGAGAGAAAAATTATTTGCATATAATGACAATTTTCACTAAATATTTATACTCCGATATATCTTATCTAAGATGATATAGAAAGGGAGAGATGGTAAATAGTTACATAAATGTATTGATACAATTTGTGAGAAAATTAAGCTATCACAAGCCTGCTTTCTGAAAAAGGACACTAATGAGATGTAAAAAAAATCACTATTATTTTGTGGTTTTACAATAAAACATAGATGATTAAGTCAGAACATTCATGTACAGCATCTTATTTAATTTAAATAGTTCCTTACATCATATTTTCAGCATTTTCATGTAAACTATCAAGAACTTGTTTTTGAAATATTAAAACAGATATAGTTTCTTTTTTAAAACAAATAAAGTTAAATTTCATCTAGTATGGTACTCAACAAATAATTTTAACATCACTATTTTTGCCAGTTCAATATATCAGCGTGGATATTGAAACTAACAATATCTGTTACCCAAACTTTATGAACATATGGCTTTACAGAAGCTTTGTGATACCATATGGGATATGGCATGTTACACACATGGTAATTAGATCCTAACATCTTCTGGAAAGTCACACAGTTCTTGTAAGCAAAATTTGACATCAGAATTTCCTTAAATAAGACTTAAAGTATAATCAGGATCACCTACCTACAAGTCTGTACTACCTGTTTTTTGTTTTGTGTTTTGTGCCAGAAACAGAACTGATTGTAGATTATTGCCAGCACCAATATGAAGTTGCTTGTATTTAGGGAACATGTACAAAATAGTTTCCACTGTTTCTCTCAATACTGAAATCACACTCAGGAAAGTGAGAATGTCATATCACAAGAGACATGCAGAGTTGAATTGAATTAAGGCAAGGCTATGTTAGCATCTCCCATTTTATTTTTTATTCCATGACTAATGCTCATTGTATAAAAATAATTTAAAAAATCATAAAATAAATCTTTGAAAAGTCTAAAAAGTATGACTTTCTGTTACAGACTATACTATGTTCTATTCTTCCTTGCTTCTTACCTCTTTTTTTTGCTTCTTATAACACATTTAAAACAGATAGCTTTAAACTCAGATTTGAATAATTTTATGGCATCAACAAATTTTTCTTTAAGCATTCATTTTTAGCTCTTATTTTTTGGATGTTGCATAACCACATCATTAACCATGTGATAGTTTATTTCCCATAATCTAAGAACTATCTTCTAGAAAGAATTTGTTTCTAAGCAACAGTTAATATACATTTGAATCAACCAAAGAACTCATATTCATCAGTATTGTTCCTCAGTATTCTTCTTCCTAAAACATTATCTGCAATGGACAACGAATCAAGAGGGACATAAAATTTAGAGCAAGGAATGCTCAAAAAAAATTGACAAGATTATCTGCATAAACCATTTCTTAAGGGAAGTATGTGATGATAAAAAAAAGCGAGCTTGTTTTTCTTTACTAACTCCATTATGAATTATAATTCAATACTTTAAAGTTTGTGAGACTGCAGGAAATTTATAAAGCACGGGCAATTCAGGTTTTTAAAATTTTAAGACAAGTTATGCTTGCATAAATTTAACAACACAAAAACAGTTTTCTGTGTTTCAAAAGTAAAAGTTTACCAAAACTGGTAATTTTATTTCCAGAATACAGATATCTAATTCTCCTTGGTGGTCATTGGTGTTTATTAATTCTCGTTAATGACTACTATGAGAAATAGTCTAGTTACCTCCATATCTGAACATGGTGTATTTTCAAATTGTGGTAAGGCACAGATTCAATATGCTGGCCATCAGAACTTGTTCTCACATACCTAGAGCTAATTGGAGGTCTGCACACTTGCAAAGTGTGTTTGAGTATTAAACTGTTGCGGGGGGGGTGGGGGGGGGGGGGGGGGGGAGGGGGGGGGGGGGGGGGGGGGGAGGGGGGGGGGGGGGGGGGGGGGGCGCAACAGTTGAAAATGTAAGCACAGTGTAGAGTTCCTGAATCAATCACATAAAAAGCATTTGAAAATTAGCAATTAACGTAGTTTACCATTAAGAAAATTTCTAAATATAATGGTTGATTATTTGATTTTAAAGGAGTTTATGACATATAAATGATAAATTGGTTCTGATTTACCCTGGCAAGCTACCTGTGTCATATTTGATATGCCAAAAGCTAGTAACAATAACAAACCTCATTCCTATGACCTGAAGAAATGATTTGAGGCTCTTCGTGTTCCTGGAGTGAGCAGATGCCCTTGGGCTACACTAGCACATGACAGGACATATGGAGATGTTATTGGTGGCCACTCCAGCAAATCCATGAACAATGGGAAGACAAGTGATACTAGTGATACAAGTGATACAAGTGATTCCGATTTGTATTTATAAATGCATATTGAAATCATTATGATGCAAAAAATATTATATTCTAATTTGTACTGAAACAGTGTTTTATTTCTTTTGCTTCATTTTTCTTAAACAATAAAAAAGTATTCTTTGGTAGGCAAGTCTTATAATAAATTTAAAAGCTGTATTAGGAAATGTAGTAATTAGAGATTTCAAGATAAGCAGACTTAAAGATTAAGATTTGAAATAAAGCAACCGACCCAAAATCTATGCATTTAACAGTATATACATAAATACTCCAGACCCACAGCTGTGCCACTGGACCCCACGTGGAAGCAACCCATGGAGCTGACCTCCAGTAAGGGATCGGCCAGCCGCTGGCCAGTCCAACACTGCACCAAGGGGTTCGCTCACACGTGCGGGGGAGGGGCCACACTGGGGGAACTTGGAGCTGATATTTGGGCTCTTCCGCCCTTTCCTCCACCTTCATGCCAGCTACCCTGGCAGAGCTACCCATGCCAGAAACACAGCTTCGCCGGCACGTGGCTACTCTCTTTTGCTCCATGGTAAATTTCCATACTTTAAAAAATTTCTTCCAAATAGTGACTTGCTAGTCTTCAGGGTTGGTTTTTTTTTTTTTTTTTTTTTGGTTTTCCCTTGACAAGGTCTCATCTGTCTTAAATATGTGTGGATGCTGACTTTTTGTTCTTTGCTGTGGAAAATTTGTTCCTCAGGCTTTCAAATCTCTTTCTGTGTGGAAAATTCAAATTCCCTTGTAGGTTTGTTGTGATTGTCAAAGAATAGGAGCAGAGTCTCCCTTTGCCCTTCATGGCCTTGTTCTCGCATTTCAGATTTTGGACTTAACTTTGTACTTAACTTCTTGAAACTGAATTTCATAAGAATTTCTTAATTATGCTCTTCGCAGCCATAAATTGTTAAAACCATTAGTCACTGATGGAGCATGGGCCTTAAGATATTTATTTAGGTTCCATATACTTGTTTTGTTTAAAAAACCTTCTCTGTTAATGAACTGTTTCTCCAAATAACATGAAATTATATATTTTAGTGAAGTGAAATAGTTTTATTTAAGGAATATGGGGAGGGAGGGAAGAGGGAAGAGAGAAAGAGACAGAGACAGAGAGAAAATGATGTTCAAGAGAAAGTCTCGCCTTTAGAGAGGGGAAAGGTTATGAATTTAAAACTCATTTTGTGTGTGGGTTGTATATTTAGTATGATATCCAGCATTGTTCAGAGGTTCTTTCTGGCCCTGTATTCAGAGAATGGACCCGGATAATCCATGATGGTGTTACTTTATGTTTCATATGCCTGTTGAGCTGGCAGGGAGGAGTTTGAGTCCCCATTATTTTCTCTGGAGATAATTGCCAAGAATATTACACTACTTAACCGCTATGTATCACCCATTCAATGTTAGGTATTTTACTCTTTTTTTCTAAAAGTAGTCACAGGTCCAGATAAGCAAGCAATCATTCTTTTATAATGCTTGTATATAGACAATGACATTTTTGCCAATGGCAAATTTCTTACTTGAAGACAAATAAACATAATGTATCGTCTCTTGGCAGATGAATGATGTGATTTATGATATATATATAATATGTAATATGCATATATGTGTATATGCATGTATGTATATAGATATATTGCACATTGTATATTATATAATATGCACACGTATACATATGTGCATGTATATTTTTAATTTTTTTCCACTGTCTCTGTCTTTTATTCGGTGCAATACAGGCTTCTCTTGTAGTATTATTTAAATTAGGAGAGAGTCTTCCTTTTTTCCACTCAAAATTTCTTGGTTCCTTTGAATGCTTTGCAATTTTGTACATATATTTTTAGAAAATTCTGTTCTTACAAAATGTGATTGGAACTTTGATAGTGATTATATTGAATCTCTATAATGCTTTGAGTACAATGCTAAATTTAACAATTTAACAACACTAATTACTCTAATTCATGAACATGAAATATTTTTCCTGTCTTCCAATTTCATAGTTTTATCAGAAACATAATTTTCAATGTACAGCTCTCTCACATACTTCATTAACTTGTTCCTTTCACTGAATTTATTTTTATGAAATTGCAAGTGGAATTATTGTTATGTTGATTTTGGGAGGTGTGTGGCTATTTAAGGGTACAGAAATCAATGTTTTTAATTTTGTTGCCTTTAATTTGTAACCTATAGATGTTTTATTGTTTTGTGGTGTCTGAAAGATATTAATAGGATATTTCAGGTTGTCTATATATATATAATCATGTTATTTGTAAATGGTAATAGGTATTTTATTTCTAATTTAAAATCCATGTATTTACTTAGTATGTTACTTTTTTTTTGAATGCGAGCTGTAGTATGTTGAGTGCTAATGGCTTTACTTTTTTTTTGAATGTGAGCTGTAGTATCTTGAGTGCTAATGGTTTTAAGGTGTTCCTTCAATTCCCATTTTGTTTAAAGTTTTGCAAACATATTTTGAATCGTGTCCTAAACATTTTGTCTCATTTGATATAATTTGTGATTTTTATATTTCTGGTTGTTGCTATATCAACTGACATGAATTTTGAAGTATTCTTTCATCTCTAGAACAAATCTCATCTTGTCATTATGATTATCTTAGTGTATTATTCAATTTTCTTAGTAAAGATATTATTGAGCCATTTTGCATCTATTACATAGATACTATATTGTGTGTATATATATATATATATTTTATTTTTGCTTTTTGATCACACCCAACAATGCTCAGGTACTACTCCTGGCTCTATGCTTAAGAATTACTTCTGGGACTGCACGGGGAACCATATTGGATGCCGGGATTGAATTCGGGTCTGCCATGTGCAAGGCAGACGCCCTCCCTGCTTGGCTATCACTCCGGCCCCAACTATATATTTTTTGGTAGAAACATTTTTTGTTTGGTTTTGGTATGTTTTTGTGTGTGTGAGTATGTGTGTGTGTGTGTGTGTGTGTGTGTGTGTGTAATACTATGTCTTCTTTTAGGTGAAAACTTTTTTTTGTGTTGATTTCATAGAAAGATTTCTTTTAGATTGGTTGCGTTGAAAGCATTTATAAGAATTTCCTTCTCTGAATCTTTTGAAAGAGCTTGTAAAAAGATTTGATAATATGTTATAGAGTATGTCATTAAATACTCAATATGTCATTGGAATTTATTAGTAAAGACAATTGTTCGTTGGCTTTTGTTCTTAGGAAAACGTTGGTTATCATTTCTGTTTTCCTGCTTTCAAATGTTCTGTTTTTATGGGTGGGGAGGATAGGGTGACACATCTGGTACTACTCAAGATTACTCCTAGTTCTGCACTCAGGATCAACAGGTAGTGCTTGGAGGACCATATGGTTTGCCAGGGATCAAAGGCAGTACCCCATGCAAGCAAACACCCTTCCTGCTCTATTATTGCTTGAGCCCCTCAAATATACTTTTAAAGGTTCTTTATCCAGTTCAGAATAAGTTTCGGGAGACTGAACTATTCTAAGAATATATTTCCCCCTAGGTTCTTTAACAGAGGGTCATAAATTTGCTAGCATATTCTGCATGGTTGTGATGTGCTATTGTCTGTTGTAATATTCTGTTTTCATTTCTGGCCCTATTTATTAGGATTTTCTGCTTTATCTTTCATGAGCTTTGCTAAGCGTTTGTTAATATATTTAACTTCTGAAGAACAAGCTCTTTGATGTCTCTTTTGTGTATCACTGTACAGTCTTCCTGTTCATCATCGATTTGCTTGAACAGACACCAGTAACATCTCCATATGACCTGTCTCATGCAAGTAGAGCCCAAGGGCACCTACTTGCTCCAGGAACATAAAGAGCCTCAAACCATTCCATCAGGTCATGGGAATGAGGTCTATAATTGTTATTGGTATTTGGCATATCAAATACGACATGGGTAGCTTTCCAGGCTCTGCTGTGTGGGTAGCATACTCTTGTATCATCTTTTGTGTATCTTTTACAATTTCTATTTCAGTTACTAAACTCCTATTCTGTTGTTTCTACTGACTTCAGCTTCATTAGTTCTTTTTTACTTTAAGTAAAATATTAGATTAATTCTTTGAGATTTTGCTTATTTGTTTTCTGGTATAAGCCTATATACTTTGGAGCTGCCCCTCTTAGTAATTAGTTTGCTGTCTTATATATTCTCATTGCCTGTATTTTCATTTTTATCTGTTTTAAGAATTTTTAAAAATCTGCTTTCCATGATCTCATTGAGCCAATAGCTATATTTTCAGGGTGATTTTTCCAGTTTGTGAAACTTATTCTTTGAATCAAGGAGAGTTATGAATAAAGGAATGAAAGGTCAGTTCCACTTACCACAACCATAAAACTAAATGGAAATAACTAGAACACCCAGACAGTCATGGAAAATTACACTGCTTGAAACTTTCACATTTTTAGTGTTAAATTCATTTACGTAACAAACCTAGAAAAATAGCTTCTTATTTGTTAAAAGTCTTAGTTTCAATTTGTTTCTATTAAGAGAATTCTTTGGATAAGAAAACATTTTCTCTTCATAAATGATTTTCTTTTAATCAAAATATTAAACAAAAAAATAAGAATGGGCTTTTTTATAGTGCCAGAGCACTCAGGTTTGACACATACAAATATAAACAGAAATAAAGACCAGGCAAAAATATATGACAATTTATTATCACAATATTTTGATGCCTTTTTTTGAAAAAATCAACATATATATCATATATTTTGCATCTTCTCTAGACTAAGGTTCACTAAGGTTCAACTTCATTCTAGACAGAGATCCCCAAACTTAATTCACTTCCTCTCCAATACGTAAGGACAATAAGTAAGGGGGTAAGAATTCAGTGTACTGGAAATGGAGTGGTAGTCTAGTGGGTAGGTCATTTGCCTTGGAAGTGGCTGACCCGGGTTCGATTCCCTGGCATCTCATATGGTCCCCCAAGCACTTCCAAAAGTAATTCCTGTGTTCAGAGCCAGGAATAACCCTCAGCATTGCAAGATGTAACCTCAAAAGCAAAATAAATAAAATAAATTCAGTGTATTCTTTGGTGTCTACCTATTTTAAGAAAACAAATAGAAAGCGCTTCCCTATTGAATCAATGGCTACTATCAGCCCCATCCCTAATGAGCACAACCGTCCTTCTGCCCACCTTGGAAATAGGACAGCACATTTTACTCTAGAGTAAGGGTCAAATTGGGCTTTGCTCAGGTCATACTCCTGGATCTGCACTCAGGATCACTCCCGGCATGCTCAGAGGAGCATATGTACTGTCTGGAATCTAGCCCAGTCAGCAGCAGACAATGGAAAGACTCTACTAACGCTCATTCCTGCAGCCTAAGGTTCAATTTAGAAAACACTGTACTAGAATCTTTCTAAAATTGCTATAAAGTGATATTAAACCCAATTATCATTTCCTTTGTATTGCCTTTTTAAGCTTTCTCTGCTGTTCTGTGCTCAACTTAACAAGGTTGCCTTATCACTTTATCTATTTTGGTACATCTACATGACAGTCAGGGAAAAAGACATTCAGCATATGAATGTATAGTGTTTTTCCATTCATTGATTTTACTAAAAATAGTCACACTTACACTGCAAACCTAATGGTTATATGTATATAAATTTTTACCATTGTGCAGAGATATTCTTTTTCTGAAGAATCATATTTAGCAAAAAACAGTGCTTATAGACAGACTTCTGAATGGTGTCATTCACAGTCTTAATTGCTAAAATATGTTTCAAATTCTGAACCTTTTATTATTCCTTTACTGTTAAAATAATGATATGCCAACTTTTCCTTAAATAAATGTATTTAACTTATGACACGTCTTTATCTGACAGCAGGAATTTTGTCTTTACAAAGACAAAATAGCTAACATTTGAAGAAGTGGGGTCACATTCTTAAGTGCTCAGATTTTACTCCTGGTTATGTGCTCAGGGATATTTCCTGATGATGTTCTTAGGATAATCTCAGGAGGCGAATCATCTGAATTCTAAAATTCACTTAAGTCAAAGACCATTAATTTAATGTCAGCTAAATTTGTTGCCAAATGCTACGATGAACATTTTCAAAAAGTGTTCACTAGGTATGAATTTAGTAATTCACCATGTTTTCTTTAATGTAAGGTGTTGGAACCACACACTGCTGTGCTCAAAGCTAACTGATGGCTCCAAACTCAGGAATCACTCATGGTGGGGTGCAGATTTAGGCAGTGCCTAGAGGAGGGTTGCTTAAGAGCAAGGCAGTAGTTCCAAGCTATGCTTTCTCTCTGTCTCTTCACCCATTATTTATTTATTTTGCTTTTATTTATGAACCACACCGAACAGTACTCAGAGCTAATTCCTAGTTCTGCACTCTGGGATCATTTATGACTAAACTTGGGGACTATATGGGGCGCCACAGTTGAACACAGACTGGCTGATGCAAGGCAAGGGCCCTACCTCCTGTACTATATATCTGGCTTACATTTTATTATACCCCTCAGATTAAAAAGAATAATATTAATTTTCAATTTTAGATTTACTCAAACTCATATTCCATAAGAATAATTCAAATATCCTTAAAATATTGGGTCCTGAAGAATTAATACAGGAGTTAAGGTGTTTGCCTTGTTAAGACTTTAACCATGCATCAATTCCTGTATATGGAATCCTGGAGGAGCAGCTGCAGCATGGAACCAGGAGCAGCTACTGAGAACCATAGAGTGTGGTCCAACTCCCCCTCCCCAAATAGGCAATGTATTTATTGAGAAAGAAGCTCTTAACTAGTTCTGAATTTTGAAATACCAATTTTTGGAGTCTTAAGTTTATTTTTAAAACTGAAAATTTAGTTTTGCTAAAATTAAAATGTACATACTTTGAGATAATAATTTTAGTATTATGTACCTGCAATGGAAGATTATGTGAGCATGCAATCACATCTGATTCATTCTGTTTTCCATAGCAGACAAATTACACGGATTAAAGTAAGCAAATCTATGATATTCTCACCTATCTCCTATATTCCAGAGGAAACTAGTATAAAATTTCTCATTAATGTTTAATGTTTCATTATTTTACCCACACAAATATATCATAGTTTATCTGTAAACACGTACTTTTAAACAACCTAAATGTTTATCAATACTCAAGTAATCAAATTTTTTAAATATGGTATATTAAAATTTACAAATTATTAAATAGATATATGCTGGATTATTAATATTATGTGGCTATAAAACATAATTATATACTATATACTTAATATTATTATGATATTGACAATTAACATCAATCATAATATTGGAATTATCAATACTTTCAATTAGTGAGATACCTGTATTTCTAACAAACACATTCATACACACACAAATATGATTTTTTTAATTAAACATTTTATTATACCACTGTGAGATATACAATTACAACGTTGTTCATGTTTGGAGGTTTCGGTCACATGGTGTTCCAGCACCCGCCCTCCACCAGTGCCCATTTCCCACCACCAATGTCCCCAATTCCCTCCCCCATCCCATAGACTGCCTAAAAGGCAGGTTCTTTATAATTTTCTCTCTTCCTTTCTCTCCCTTCCTTCTCATACACATTGTGGGTCACACTACATACACTTGGAACCATCATGTGCATTTTTTTTTTGCTTGGATTTAATGCTCAGTTCTATGCTGGTAGCAGCCCTTTTGACATTTATTCACACATGTTCCCTTCTCTGTCATACCTAACCTCTCGACTCCCTCACGCTTGCAGTAATTTCCACTTTTGGTAAGACCACCTGATATATTTATGTCATGCAAATAAATGCAGTCATTCTATGTCTCTCTCTTTCCTTTTGACTAATTTCACTCAAGTGAAATTACACAGTAATTCACCTTTTATAAATTCTTGATTAGTGATACAGCAAGGATGATTTCAGGTATGTTGATTGTCTGTTATTCCATATGTTTGACAATTCTTTCTAATCATAGAAGTGTCTTGCAATGTCCTCAGGAAGTATTCTTCAGAGTGACCATTAACTAAGACGGCAACATTATGCTGTTAAAGAAAATAAGTGCAATTAGGGAAATGCTGACTATAATGCAACTATGCCATTGGGTAAAAACAATTAATTTGCTTTTCTTTCTCTAATGCAAATTATGCTGACAGTGAAGTTAGGCAGTGATTTTTGTCAACTAAATTTATTTTTTTTTTGCTTAGCAAAGCTAAAAGTCATGCAATAATGTCTATCTGGATGACCTAAGGATTAGAGTTTAAGTATCTCTTAGTAAAGAAGTTGATCTACTGCTAATATTGCCAAATTTCTTTTTGAATTTCTCACTTCAATTGTAAAATCTTAAGGAAGTCTAAAAAAAATAGTTTCAATAGAGTTGTACTACCTACATATTTATTAATTAAGAAAATATGGTTATTACTGTCAAACCTTCATTAACAAAAAACTCAAAACTTCATTTGAAAAATTAAAAAAATTAAAAATGTTCTCTACCCCAGTGACACATTAGTATTTATAATAAATGCATTTTTAAATCTCAGAGAAAACAATGGAAAACTAGTTTTTCACAGTTATAAGAAAGTTCCCCCACTCCATGAGGGCCTCCATTTTCCACATCCGGACTTCTCTCTCGTCAGAACTCCACCCAGCAGACCAGCCTATCACAGTCCAGCTCATCGAAATCCACCCTGCTGCAGTCTTTTTAATCCGCCCGGGTATGCTGATCCAGAGAGGAGACATGGGGCACAGCTGCTACTTGCTCTCCCTGTGCCTAGCCGCTCACAAGGAGCCCAGGAGAGGTGGCGGGTTCTAGCCCTGGCCCGCCAGCCCAGCAGAGCCTTGCAGCAAGCCAGATAACCCCCCCCACTCCATGAGGGCCTCCATTTCCACATCCAGACTTCTCTCTCGTCAGAACTCCACCCAGCAGACCAGCCTATCACAGTCTGGGGCTCGCGGTTCATCATTAAATGCTGGACTTAGAGATGACTGCAAGAGTATGCTACCTGCACGGCAGAGCCTGGCAAGCTACCCGTGTTGTATTTGATATGCCAAATACCAGTAACAATTATAGACCTCATTCCGGAATGGATTGTGGCTCTTTATGTTCCTGGAGCAAGCAGATGCCCTTGGGCTCTACTAGTATAAGATAGGTACATATGGAGATGTTACTGGGGGCCCGCTCGAGCAAATCAATGAACAACGGCAAGACAGTGATACAGTGATACAGTGATAATAAAGTTATTCTTTTTATCGGTATAAATAGAAATAATAAATTTTATGAATCAGGGGTATTGCTGTTGGCAGATGTCACAATTGCTGACCCTGGGACTTTGGGTTTCTGCAGCTCAAAGATGTTTGCATTACCCTGAAGCAAGGAACTCATGCTAATCAGATCCCTCTTGTGCAAATCACAATAGGAGATGGGGGCAGGATTGGAAAAGGAGTACAATTTTCATATCTCTTGGAATAGCGTTATAATTTTACCAAGAATCCAATGCTAGCTAATCGGGGTACTTCTCATAACCCCCACAGGTTCTCTTCATAAGACAATTAGAAATATACCAGGAGAGCCTGGCTACATCAGGGACCTCCATTCTTTGAAATCAGCTCTGCTAAAATCAAAGACAGAGGCATGCTCAGTTTTCCTCCAGGCAAGCTAACATGACTCTTAGTAATACTAAAGGCAGAGCATGCAAAATTACTCTGGAATAAATATGGATTGTGACCTTGTGAAGGTTTGGAGATATCTCTGGATGAATTTCTAAATCTTCGTGTTTAAGAAATGATTATGCTATTCCCCATGTAGTAAATCCCGAGCTGCCTCTGTTCTCAGGTGTGTTGCCCCTCTCCATGGTGCCTTTCACAGGAACTTGAGAGGCAGGGACATGACACTGGTAAATAGCATTTGTAAGGTCTGGGCTAGGTGTGTTCACCTGGGATTGCATGAGAAATCCGTTTTTTTGTCTCTCGAGAGCCCAGCCCATGAAGGACAGGTTTGAGGGATAAAATATCCTAGGAAGAAGATAGTTTTCCATTTTGGGCACATTGTCAAAAAGTTTGGCCAGAGTCTAGAAGGTTTGGGGGTGCCCCCTGTTTTGGCTTGTATTAGCAGAGTTCGTTTAATAATTGATAATAAGTAAAGCGTTTTAGAACTGTGCTGAACTTGGGAATTTCGTCCCTTCACCTCTGGCTTTCAAGGTGAAAGGGGACTCACCTCCTTGGTTAATACCGAAGATCCCAGGCATCCCCCCACATCAATAATATCCAATGACTAGAAATTTATTATATGCATACAAGTTTATCTCATAGAAACAAATTATCAATTTATATTGCTTTCATTTTATATTAATTTTATATTTAATTAAATTTTTTAGTCTCATACACAATGATAGACAGATCAATACACATTGAGACACAGAAACACGGGGCAGAGCTGCTAGGGTGTCTTCTAGCACCGGCTCTCCCTGTGCTCAGCTGATCATGAGGTGCCAGGAAGGGAAGTTGGGTTCTAGCCCTGGCCCGCCATCCAATAGAGCCTCACAAGAAGCCAGAGGAGCCCCAACAGCATGAAGGCAACCATTTTTAACATCTGGACTCCACAGCCCATCAGAGCTCCACCCAAGAGAAAAGCGCATCTCTACTCATTGCATGTGGCCATGCGGTTCATCAGTAAATGCAAAAATTGAGACCCTACTACTAAGAGTATACCACCCACACAGCAGAGCCAGGCAAGCTACCCATGTCATATTTGATAAGCCAAAAAAACCAGTAACAATTATAGGCCTCATTCTCATGACCTGAATGAATGGTTTGAGCCTCTTTATGGTCCTGGATTGAGCAGATGCTCTTGGCTACAGCAGCACAGACAGGACATATGGAGTTGTTACTGGTGCCCACTCGAGGCAAATCGCTGAACAACGGGAAGACAAGTGATACAAGTGATACACATTGATGTCAATAGTGCTTCCCGAGCATCTTCACTCCTCCTAGACAAATATCATTGAGTCCAAGATTCAAACAGGACCGAAATACAGGCAAAAAGGGCAAATCTACTGCTGATATTGCTGCTGACTTCAGGGGTCCCTATAACCCCTATGAAAAATAGAAAAGAAATTAGAAGAAAAAATATTCTGTTTCCTGGAGCTGAAAATAGCATGCTATTCCGAAGCAGATACAACATACAAAGGGCCAAGATGATAAACAAAACCTGTGCTGTCTTGTGCCTTTATATAAATAGACTTGAGGGACCAGCGTCTTAGTACAGCAGGTTGGGCATTGGCACCCCATTTGGTCCCCTGAGTGCTTCCAAGAATGATCTGCACTGCAGAGCCAGGAGTGAGCTCTGATCAGAGATAGACACATCCCTAAGCAAAATGTAAAATAAAATAAAATAAGGCTTGATCCTGTTGAAACGCTCATATCAGAAGCAGCATTTGCCATTCTTTTCACATTTTTTCCCCTGGTTGGAGGGTGTCATATTCAGCTTTGTTGTTACAAAAAAACAGGGATTTGGTTGCTGGTGGTTTTGTTTAGTCTCATGAGTCATTTTCTGCTTATCGTGCCAATGGTGCTAGAGTGGCCTTCATCACCACTGTGTGTCTGAGCAGCATTTGACATCTGAGCTTTACCGACAGAAAGCCACTGAGCATGGCCAGGGAGTGAGCCAGGAGTAAGCCCTAAATACTGCCATGTGTGCCTCCCACACAAAAAGAAAACATGTTGTAGCTTATTGCAGTGTTAGTAGGTGAGTCTTGGGTAGGTGTGTGCTCAGGGGTAATTCCTGGCTATGTGCTCTGAAATCACTCCTGGTGGCCTCAGGTTACCATAGGGAGGGCTGCGGATTGAAGCACTTTGGGCTGCACACATGACAAGCTCCTCACCCACTCTACTTTCTCTCTACCCCCTAACCCCCTCATACTGCTTATAACTAGCAAACTGCTTGTGCTAATGTATAAAAGGTTGGTCTAAAAGAGTTCATGCAATTTTCCAGTACAGATATGTGTGTTATAACATCATCTATATTTTCATAGAATAATATTTATCATCAGTTCTTTTGTCATGAGAACAGTTTGGATTCATCAGATAAGGATTGGACTCATTTCATATAATATTGCTGAACAAAGAATCTTTAGAAATTGGATGTAGAAAAGTAAATTTGAACAGATCCTGCATTGTCATAATTAGCCGGTTTTGGGGGGAAGCTGTTTGCTCATTTTATTCATAGCACAATTAGAAAGCCCTGATTTTTTAGAATTTCAAGAATAGAGAAGACATGCGGCTTCTTTGATGCATTACTGGACTTAAGGAAGCTCAAGAATTGTCAAAAAATAAAGTGATTTCTCTCACTTCTTCTCTAAGACTTATGATGAAGCTTATGGTTTTATATATATATGTATATATATGTGTGTGTGTATATATATATATATATATATATATATATATATATATATATATATATAACCATTGACTCTATTTGGTCTTCCATAGCAGGAGAGTTCTTGTTAACTATGCCACTTTGAGTTTTTTATTCAAGGTTCATTATAAGTCTTATATATAAAGTTTAGTTTCTTATATCTCTGTCTTCCCATTGTTCATCGATTTGCTTGAGTGGGCACTAGTAACATCTCCATTAGTCCAGTCACGAGCAAGTGCAACCCACGGGCATCTACTTGCTACAGGGACAGGATGAGCCCAAACCATTCATCAGGTTATGGAACTGAGGTCCATAATAGTTACAAGTTTGGCATAAAAAAGTAAATAAACCACGCTAGCTTGCCAGGACTTTACCGTGTAGGTGGTATAGTCTCAGTAGAAGGCTCTCAACCCTCGCATTTACTGATGAAACTTAAATTTTCATTAGTAAATATATATATATATATGTCATATATAACAATAAATATATACATAAATTTTAGATATGTAAATATAGTAAATATTGTTATATATTATACATATAACATATATAACAATGTCATATATAACATATGATAGATATATCACAGATACGTTATATGATATATCGCACATATATAAAACCACAATGGTACACACACACATACACACATAGGCTCACAATACTTTTTCTTTCCCCTTTTTGGGTCATACCAGGCGATGTTCAGTTGTTTCTCCTGGCTCTGCAGAGGAATTATTCCTGGTGATGCTTGGGGACCATAAGGGATGCAGAGTAACAAACCCGAGTCAGTAGATTTCCGAATGCCCTGGGCTTACAACACTTTTATTCATATTTCTCATGAAATGATGCTGACATCATCCCATCTCCAGTGTACCAGTCTCCTCCCCTCCCTGTCACTTACTACCTTATTCCCACTCCCCAACTCAAGTGAATATGTGAGTTACCCTGCACTTAGGTTTATGTTAAGGGGTCACTGTGTAGCTTGAAATCCCAAACAATCCAAATGTCCAACAACAGATGAATGGATCAAGAAGCAGTGGTCCTTATATACGATAGAATGCTTTGCAGCTCTAAAGATTAATTAATCAATTTGTAGCAGCCTGGATAGAACAAGAGCCTGGATTAGAACAGCCTGGATAGAACATCATGTTGAGTCAACCAATCGTCTTTTAAGACCCTGGTCTTTTTTCTATACTGGTCTCGTTTATGATGGAGCTATGAAAGAAAATGTTCAACACAGATATTTTGTAACATTTGGAAACCAACCTCAAACGGCAGAGCCTGGCAAGCTACCCATGTAACAATTACTGAGCTCATTCCCATGACCTGAAGGAATGATTTGAGGCTCTTCATGTCCTTAGACCGAGCAATTGCCCTTGGGCTACACTAGCATGTGACAGGATGTATGGAGATGTTACTGGTGCCCATTCAAGCAAATCGGTGAACAACAAGAAGACAACTGATACAAGTGATGGAAACCAAAAAAAGTTCATGCAGCTCTTTAATATATTTTCAAAAAGTTTGATTTTTTTTGAATCTATGTAAACTTTTTTTCTTAATTATTTGTTTATGGACATATACAAAATGACAAAAAATCACTGGGGAAAGTTCATGTTTCATTTCATAGTAACAAGGATGAAACTTATGATTCTCAAATCACTGGACTTGAGTCAGAGCTCAAATGCAAACCTCAAATGCATAGATAGCTAATTACAACATAAATTCTAGGTGTATGGAAAAGGAAAGGAAAGTTTCAACAAACATTGTTTGGAAAATTGGTTATTCACATGTGAAGAAAAAATTAGAACCCAATCTCATACCATACTCAAAGGGAAACTCAAAATAGATTAAAGATCTTGATATCAAACCTGCTTTATTCCCTGAGTAAAACAGCATGTCCCACTGAGATCTTGACCTCGGAGAAGTACTCAATGATGCTACCTCATTAGCAGAAAAACAAAGGCAGACATAAACTGAAACTGTATCAAACTGAAAGGCTTCTGTACTGCAAAAGAAATGAGGTCTAGAATTAAAAGCTATACTATTAAAGGAAAAAATGTCATACATCAGATAAAAGGTTAACATATAAAAACTTTCAAGAATAACGACAATAAATAAAAGAAAACCATCAAAATACAGGAAGAGGTGAACTGGTGTGTTAAAACAATGGGTAGGATGCCCGACATGCAGCTGATCCAGATTCAAAACCCCCGACCCCAGTCTAAGCCAGGAGTGACTCGTAAGTACAGAGTTATGTGCCCTACATGCAGCTGACCCAGATTCAAAACCCCGACCCCAGATCCCTAAGCCAGGAGTGACTCCTAAGTACAGAGTCATGAGTAGGACTGGGCACCATCAGGTATGACACTAAAAAGTGAACAATAACAAAGCAAACAGGAATGTCAATGAGCCCGGTTTTCTTAAAGACATAGAGAAAACCGAATACTAAGATTATTAATGTTATGACATGATTCTCAAATGATAAAATAAATTTTCCTTTCCAGAATAAACTCAATTTTATTGTAAGGTATATTATTTTTCATTAAGATATTATGAGCTTCAACTTTCTTAATGGTCTTTCATAGCAGAGTTCATTAACATTTTGTTTAGACATTTTGCACCTCAGATCATAGAATATTAGCCTTTAATAGGTTGTAGATGAGTCTATTATCCTTGATATAATTTGGTATCAGTGTTCTATCAGACTCAGATGGGATTCCTATATTCCAGAATGTTACTGTCTCCTAAAGTCCTTGGAAGAATTTAACAGTGCTATAATGAGAACTTGCTATTTTATTTCTGGGTAAGATTTATGAATTAAATATCTTTAATAGATAAAATCTCCTCATAATTTAATTGACCAGTTCTAATAACATTCATTTGAACAGATTCTTAACTTAATTGGACATAGTTATCAATTAATTTAAAATGTCAGTTAATATCTTAGTTGATAGTAATGCTTTAGTAGTACATATTTTAATTTTGATATTTATATTACGTCTGCGGCGCTGTTCCATTTTGCTAAATCTGATAAGATATTGAGAAATATGGAATAGTGTTTTAGATGTCAAAGTATTTATTGATCTTCTCTCTTTATGTTTTAAATCCTTTTATGCATTTTGGGGGGCAAAAATTGCCCTGATCTTTATTATCTTGTATATAAAATTTGTTTTTCATCTTGTTGCATTGTTTTATTTCTTCACTTTCTTTTCAAATCACTGACTTTTCACTTTTCTTTTCTTTTTTTTTATGTTTTTATTTTTATTTTTTTTTTAATTTTTTATTATAACACCGTGAAACATACAATTAAAAAGGTGTTCATAATTGGTTCTTGGTAATACAGTATACCAGCACCCATCCCTCCACCAGTGCCCCATTTCCACCACCAATGTACCCCTCCCCTCCCCCCCAGGCCGCCTTAATAGCAGGTACCCCAGTTTCCTCTCTTTCTCTCTCTATCTCTCTCTGTCTCTGCATCTCTCTCCCTCTTATTTTACACATTGTGGCTAGCCTTGCAGATATTTAGAGTTTATCACTTAAGTCTCTTTGTGTATATTCAGTGGTGAGTTTTAATCTGCCATTACCATTTCCCATATTTAGTAAAACACTGGTATCTATTTATATCCTATTAATGAATGCAGTCATTCTATATCTGTCCTTTTCCTTCTGACTAATTTCACTCAGCATGATAGACTCCGTGTCCATCCATTTGCAGGTAAATTTCATAATTTCATCTTTTCTGACAGCCGCATAGTATTCCATAGTGTAGATGAACCAGTTTCTTTAGCCAGTCCTCTGTTCTCGGGCATTTAGGTTGTTTCCAGATTCTAGCTATAGTGAATAGTGCAGAGATGAATAAAGAAGTACAGATAGTGTTTCTGCTATGTGTTTTTCGGTCTCTCGGGTATATTCCCAGGAGTGCTATTGCTGGATCAAATAAATGGGAGCTCGATATCTAGCTTTCGGAGGAATGCCCATATTGTTTTCCAAAAGGGCTGGACCAGTCGGCACTCCCACCAGCAGTGGATCAGAGTCCTTTTTCCCCACATCCACGCCAGCACCGGTTGTTCTTGCTGTTTTGGATGTGTGCCAGTCTCTGTGGGGTGAGATGGTACCTCATTGTTGTTTTGATTTGCATCTCCTGATGATTAAAGATGAAGAGCACTTTTTCATATGCCTTTTGGCCATTCGAATTTCTTCTTTTTGGAAGCTTCTGTTCATTTCTTCTCCCCATTTTTTGATGGGGTTGGCTGTTTTCTTCTTGTGGAGTGCTACCAGTGCCTGATATATCCTGGATATTAACCCCTTGTCAGATGGGTATTGGGTGAATATCACTTTTCTTTTTTTAAACTTTGCTATAAACATTAACTTTCTGTTCCACACAAACATGTCAATATACTTACTATATAATTTTCCCTTTTTCCTTTTTGTATTTGCTGTGTTTTGCCCTCTGTTTATGTTAATTCTATACAAATAAAAGTACACACCTTTTGTCGACACCGTTGGTGATTATGTCTCTTTGTATTTGTTTTAATAAAAGGTCAAGAGTTTTCTTTGTGTTTGCTTATCTAAATACACACATTATAGAAGCTTCTCTGGGCAATCTCAGCTTCTTATACTGGGGAGCAGGTCTACCGGGGTGGCTTCTGTAGAACTGGGATGTGCAGGGGCTCAAATTCAGATTTAACATGTTAGGCATCTCCTTGACCATCTGTATTATATATACCTAGCCTTCTGAAAATGTATTTTTACATTCTTTCTTGAACAAAAAATGTGTTGCCTGTAAAGATAGAACAGTGGGTAAGGTGTTGCATGTGGTCAACCCTGGTTGACTCCCTAGAACGAGACATGCTCTCCCATGATTAATCCCTGAGCATAGAGACAGGAGTAAGTATCACCAGTTATGACAAAACCATTCTTCTAAAACTAAATGTTTTATATGTAGGAATAGCTTTTCTGTTTATAATGTGCCATTCGTCAGTTATTTTCTCCTGATTCTTTTAAGATAATGTCATTTCTTATTTTCACTAAACTATAAATTAACTGTCAATATTCACCTTAAAGCCATAGATTTTAATTACTCATAAAAAATTATTGTTTTAAATTTTAATAAATTATAGGTTCTGATCTTTGGTTTATTTAATTTCCTTCTTGACTGACTTAATCTTGTCACTACATACTACCCATTTCTAAACACTATTCTTCATTTTAAATTCATTTTACTACATTGATCCAGAGAGCTGCGTCTTGGTTTACCTTTCAGAATGAGTTCTTATTTTACCTTAATCCATTTATCTTTTCGTTCCTTTTCTTTCCTTTTTAAACATTGTTTGAGATATATTTATTGTGTGTTAAACACTGTTCATTGTTTGGGGGACCTTGAAGGGCCATAGGATTAAAATATGTCAACCCACTTGTCACAAGATAGCCTAAGCCACATAGTAAGTCCTGAATGTCCTTTTTACATTTTAAATAATTGATTACATTTGTGAAGGGCAGTAGCATTATTTAGTTCCAAATTTTTATTTTTTGTGATTCCATTTTTGTAAAATTCCTGAATGTTTCTATCATCAGAGCTCTTAACTTGGATCCTGACAGCCCTATTAGTGTGGACATTAGTTGTAGGTAAGGTTTATTTGCTTACTGCCCCTCGAAGTGTTGCACATGTGGCTGAGGTGCTCAGTTGCATTGGCAAGTGGCAGACAGGAGACAGACTTGTCTACACCAGGGCTATGCCCCTGGGCCCTGGATGGTTGACGGTCTGGGAGCCATGGTACAGCCTGGCAAGCTACCTGTGGTGTATTCAGTTATGCAAAAAACAGTAACAATAATGGACCTCATTCCCAACAAATGAGTCGTTACTTGCTCACACTCGAGCAAATCAATGAACAATGGGAAGACAAGTGAAGTGATACAAGTGAAGACTTATTGGCTTATTGGTTTATTCTCCTATCTATCTGTCTATCTATCTGTCTATCTGCCTGCCTGTCTGTCCGTCCATCCGTCTGTCCATCTGTCCGTCCATCCGTCCTGTCCAAATCCATCCATCCATCCATCCATCCATCCATCCATCCATCCATCCATCCATCCATCCATCCATCCCTCCATCCATCCAGGCGATGTAGAGTGTTGGGTCGCATAAGATAGTCCTCAGGGGTTATTTCTGGCTCTGTTGGTGGTGCATGAGGAATGTATGTGATACTTGTGGTTGCCTAGGCAATACAAGTGTGGTATCTTCAGGATCTTTCATGGCATTCCTTGTACTTTTGATTAAGCTGATACATGAAAAATTGTTAACTATTTGAATATGATTATTTTCCTCCCATGACATTTCTTTGTATTCAATATCTTGTGAAAAAGTAAGATCCCTGAGTTCAAGTGACTTGTGCTTACCCATAGGAATTAAGGGTCTTACCAGAAATCCTGGAGTATTTATGCAGGGATCTTCTCTTGGGTGGTCTCGGGAAAATTGAGTTATCTCTATAGAACTCTGAGATTGTTGCATTTCTGCTTGGTTGTTTTAGTTTTTTAGCTATTTTTTCTGCTTGCTTACTTTGAGTTATCATCTGTGCTTCAATAGCGTGAAAGTTTAAAAATGTCTTACAGCAATAATGTACTCAGGAATGTTTGTAAGGTCATTTCTCTGTGGTTTTCTTTTATCCTAGGATATTGCCCTGCATTCTTGCTTGTTTGGAAGCCATAAAATGTAGTGATTGTTTTCTTAGTCTGGGAAGTGCTGCAAATACAAGGTTGCAGCTCCCTGTTGGCCTTATGTCTTGCACCTAGAATTGGCTAAAGGCTCCAAAAGAAAAAGCAGCAGGGAATGCCGTATTCATCAATGGCATACCCTTCCCTCGAGGTTTTTGACCCTCAGGTTCTGACAGCCTTTGTTGTTTTATAAATGTCTTCAGTGATTTAAAAAAATATTTTATTCATCTTTTGTAGCTCTTTTAGCTGCAGGTTAGTTTCCTGCCAGCTATGTCCTGCTGGTTTTGGAGTCAACATCGGCTTTGTAATTGAATTTCTACACCTATGCTTATTTGTAGTCATACATCCAATTTATGTATATGCCATTTATGCATTATATAAGTATGTCTATATGATATAAAATTGACTTCTTTTGAGAAGTCTAGATTTTTAATTCTAAAGCAAAATTAATTTAGGGCAACAAGTGTGTTAGGGCAGTTATGCAGTCACTCCATATGCGAATCTGCCCCATAGGCTTATATAATTAATTAAGAATCTAGTTTGGCAGAGTTTTTTAGTTACACTATGACACTGTGCACATAAACGTTATTCCTCATCTACTGCAAAACAATTATTTTTAGATATTACAAAAATATTAACTAATAATAAAGCAAATTCATGCAAATAAAATTAGAAATATATGATTTGATGAAAGCAAGTAGGTGAAAATTTCCAAATATTGATAAAATTATCTGCACTCATATCATCGGAGGTCAGTAATTAGATTGATGATAAAATGAAAGGATGTCACTGGTCGGTCTTTTCATAAACCTGCTGCATTAAGTTACCATTTCACCTTGGATACATGTGAATGAAAACTTGGCAAACGAGCACTAGTGAAGCAGAACAACTACTGGATTTAGATGAAAAGCTGCCTCTCATGGACTCGAAGTACACCTGCCATTTGCACAAGTTATATCTCATCTTTGGACATTTTTCCTCAAAATAAATTTTCTTTTTGAAGCAATTAATGCTTATTTTTCCTTTGTGTGAACAGTTGTCACCCAGTGATACTCAGTGCTTACTTCTAGCTCTGCCTTCAGGCTTCATTCCTAATGGAACTTGGGGCAACCACTTAGATTGCTGGGGATTCAACATTTAGTGACCTTTTGCAAGGTAAGAGCTCTAACTACTGTGCTATTTCTCCAGCTCCCCAAAATGATATTTCTTCATTGATTTAGTGCTATTAATTTTTTATGTTATTAGGATTGTCAGTGGAGTCCCTAGAATAAACAATAACTTTCTCAAGTGTTTTGTTTTTATTCAAAAAATTTATGAAATAATACCTGCACAAAATAAAACACATTTTATGTTTTCCTCCATTTTAACATGATTTTTGACCTTCTCTGTGTATGTTTTTCTAACAGATTATCCTAAAATGATAATCACTAAAAAAGAGCACATTTGAGCCTAAGAGATAGCATAGTGAATAAGGTAACTGGCCTTGTACCTGGCCACGGTTCAATCCCCAGCACCTAATATTATCTCCTGACTAGGAGTGATCCCTGAGTCCAGAGTCAGGAGCAAGCCCTGAGCTCTGCCAGCGAGTCCCTTCCCCATAAGAACACACTTAATATATTAAAATGTTTTGAGTCTCATTATACAATGATGGGGAAAAAATCACTGTTTTACAAAAAATGTTCCATTGAAATTCTTGGAACCAATTTCAAAACATGAAAGCTACAGTTTTTCTGGTTTCCCAATGACATCCCCAACTGAAAGCCTGGCAGCTATATTGTTCTCAGTACTCTGTCTGGGTCTTGACCCCAAGTCCCTT